>JASDQU010309604.1:12609-41191 GCA_032191745.1 Picea mariana
GCCTCGGCGTCTAGGCACATGGCGCATGGAACCAAAGGCTAGGCAAAGTCGTTAAGTTGTTGTATAACTTCTGTGTAACCCCCACGTGGTTAAACCACTGGTCAAACACGGATTACATATGCGCACATTTAACCAAAAGTTATGGTTCAAAACCCCGCGTGGTTAATATAATATGCGAACTATAGTTTATACATATATGCAATGTAATACGCACGCCAACGGTTGGGCTTTTATATATATGGTCGTATGTAATACAATGTGTCCACGGGTCGAGGCTTAGCCCCGGCCCAACCCCCCTTTTGCATCCGACATATATCAACATTAAATAATAGTAAAACTATATTACTAACAAGGATTATGTGGCGACACTTTGGCTAGCAGAGAGTTATGAAGTCGTTGGTGTTGGGGGAGGTCCGGGGGTCGAACCCCATGGACTCCCCATATAATTTTACATAACCAATTAAACAAAATTGAAGGGGACACGTGGAGCCCATGGATTGGGCCACGTGTCCTCATATCATTCACCATCATCTGGACATGTGTCAATACACTATTCACCAAAATCAACCAATAAAAATGCCCCATGTCATCCACCTACCATGTCACCGTATGGATGGTACGGCTCTACCACGTCACCGTAGGGACTGTACAGACAGGTACAGTCATCATCCCAAAAATTTTGCCTGTTTGCCTTGGCAAATATATCACGTTATCTTCTCCATATGTACTCCGTCTGAGAAAGTAAATATACCACCAGAATCAGGAAGATGAGACAGACGCAATGGCACTGTTTTCGTCGCATTCCAAGCACTTTGAAAATTAAGCAAAATTTGATCCCCTGATTAGTTACAAGTAGTCCATCACATAATCAAGAAATAATAGAGATTACATACATACATCCATAAGAAAATACATACACAAAGTAGTGGAAGCCCAAGAATCAGTACTTTATTATATGTGTCAATAGAACACAAATGAGACACTTTCCTTGATACATGATCATTTATTTATACATACATATTTAGTTACCAAGTAGTTGTTACTACTTAACTTCCTAGGTTGGTTGTCTTAACATACACTTCGACCGACTTGTGCTTCTGACTTCGGTAGTCAACCAATAATTCTTAGTCGAATGTTGGGTCTAATCGACGGAGTCAACTAGCCCCTTACAACACACCTTCATGTCCCATTCTCCAGATGCTCAATACCCAGTGGGGTGTATTAATTAAATTATATTACCATATCACCACCCACGTATATCGCTTACCAAGAAGACCATGGGTTCTCAATTCCCTGATACATGGTATTCATGTGGGGTTGCATAATATTAACATATTTATAAATAAAGGTTTGTGCTTTATAATATCACCCTCGGGTATAATATATAGCTCATACACCTTGGGTTCTCACTCTATTTATTTCTCGTGCACGAGAATAAATTTCATAGATTTAATATAAGAATTCCTCCCCTTGATATTCAATTTATTAAGACATTAAATGGTAAATTTGGGAAAATTACCAGGAGTTACTAGCCTCCTTACACCAAGCCAAATTTTCGCAATAAACATATTAAAAATATAAACACATGAAACTTATTTAATTGAGTTTCTTTCCAAAAAATTATATTTCTTGGAAATAAAAATTTCCATGGTAAAATTTATGTTTTTTACCAGGACTTACTGCCCACCACAAATTAAGGGGTTCTTCTCTAAATTGTAGGAAATGTAGCACCCTTCATAGCTACACTATATGAATATAGTTTTACTTGTAAACAATATGAAAATGACAAATTTTTCCATATTTTTCAAGACAAGATTTTAAAATAAATGTTTATAAATTCCCAAATAAAATTCATGATATTTTGTATTTCTATTTCAATCGAGAAATTGTGGGTTTATTTCCCATTATTTTCTTAATATCTATTTTAAAATATTTTTACCTCTTATCAATGTTTGGCCTATATCCCCCCTAAGTCCAAACAAAGGCCTGAAATTCTCTCTAACTCTGGTGCCTAGCATATTTTCCTAGGTCAGTAGAGTGGCTAAGGCCATCTGACATGTCTTCAGATTTCTATCAGCAACTATATTTCCCTATTTCAATGTTGTTCTATGAAGAAAATATTGGTCTATTCTTCCCTGGTAACACTTGGATTCTTGTTGTTTTGCAAGTGAGTTGACAGTGCTTAGTAATAAGATCTTGAGTTGCAACCAACCTATTATAGAATTATGATATCTATTTAATCAAAGTGAAGTCAACTAAGCCTTCCAAAAAGGTCTTAAGGCCTTATACTTAACCAAGGACAAGTCACCTCCAAAATCTGATCTATGACTTCAGTAATATAGGGAGTAACATTCATAATACAGAAATCAAACATTCTTATCTTCAAATGTTTTGTGAAAACTTTAACAGTTTAATCTTCACTGCTAATATATGAAATGTATTCATACAAATAGGCTGCAAATACCCACCCAGCATTATGTTCCTATTCAGATTCACAAACAATTACTTACAACAATCTTTTTAAAAAGAGATAATCAAAGAAAACCAACAACACATATTTTTCCAAGACTTATTTCAGATTTTTACAATTAGACAAGCACATGGAATAACAATTTCACCACTAGAAGGAAATATTAAATTTTTCATATAACCAAAACATCAATTCCATAGCTTCAGGAAACTTATCCTGGCATATAAGAAGGATGAAACACTTGTCTTAGAATTTAAAATATAGTTGCAGCTATTGGTGGGTGACTCTCTTTGCACCCATCTGTAGGCACAACTATCATTTTTTTATCCTTTCAGTTGACCACCCCCTAGCAAGAAGATGATGTGTAATGAACCAAATTCTTACAAATATCATAAAATAACAGAAGTACACACCATGTATAGAATGTGAGCATGGAGAACAACTCCAAGATATATAAGTTACACAATAACTCCTTAAAGAATAGGGGAACCCCCTCCAAATAACCAAATACCATTCATTCTTCACAATTCACATATCCAATAATGAATACACGATCTCTTATATATATTTGTTCACACTTGCACATGAGGCCCCTTTAATACTAGGCTGACCCTATTACATATATATTTACACATTACATGTACATTTAGGCCCATGTATTCCCCCCCTTGGGGTCATGTCATATACATTTAGCCATATATATGCCCCCCTTGGGTCATAACATAGTACCCTCCTTCAAAAATATTCATCCTCAAAGTTTTGCAATTAAAGGCTTCACAAGTGATGAAACCAAGTAATATGATTTTCTTATGTTCCTTCTTTCTGCATTCCATTGTTGATAATCTATCCATCCAAAATCAATTATTTTCGGTCTTAATTCTTGGTGTCTAGTTGTTGCATAATTTTATTTCCTTTGATTCCATGTATTTTTGTTGTAGCTTATCCAATTTGTAGTGTTTGTTGATCTCTGATAATAGCTTGTTGAAGAGTAGTTTGATGATGCCTTGTTCCGTGAATATTGACAAGTATTCCATCTTCTTCTTTCATAATGTTGATTTCGTCCTGCATGTATTCCTTGAAATGTTTCCTGGTAATGAGGGTATTGATATGGTTTCACATTTGATGGTCTTCCTTCATTATGCACACCCATTTCATCTATATTATTTTTAGAGACAATGGCATCCTCGATCATCTTTGTTTGGTCCTTGATTACTCTATCCTCGGAGATAATACCATTATATTTTTCATTTACATCCTATAGATGGAGTTCAAATTATTCAAGTATATTTTGTTGACCTTCTTGAATATTGTCTTATTTCTCCTTTTGAAGCTGCAAGGTTACCCCATCTATCAAATTTTGACATCCTTCTTCAATTTTGGATTGCATTTCTGATTTTACCTCATCGGTATTTAGGGATTCTTCAACCTTCTTGCAAATTTCCTCTTGTAGTATTTTGGTAGATTATTCATCCAAGATCCTTATTTCTTATTTATTTTGATAATTATTCTTTCTTATTTCAATATCTTAATCACATCCAATAGTTTTTTATTATGGCTTCGTCATCTACATATTTCTTCATCTTTCTTTTTCAAATCTTCCCTTGATTCATCTTTTTTCCACTTGCTTTTGCTAGTCTTTTCTTGATTTAGGTTCTTAACCTCCTTAATGAGTGATTGATTAAGGGATATTGTATTAGATAACTCATCACCCTTCTTCTTAATCTCTTCATTTGCTTCTTTTAATTCATCTTGAATTCTATACATTTCCTCCATGTTTGTATCCTTAATCCATTTATCTGAGAGGATTTTTTTAAATTCTTCCCATGTGCAGTGCCATCTAGTATCTTGATCAATACTCATCCACCACTTCCAAGATTCATCAAAAAGAATAATTTATTTCCTTTGAAGGAGTCATATCATATTATTTTACCAACCTCAATCATTCCATAGGATTGATTTCATATTTATCTTCATCTCCTATAAATTTAGGTATTTCCATTGATTCTTAATTGAGGTCGATCCCCAACCCTTAACTTAAAACCTCGATATATTAAGCATAATGATCTAAAATAGTTATTATCCTTGTTCCCATATAATATTTTAGGTTTCCTCTTTCCAATGGATTTTTAATCATCTCAATCAGACATTCCAATCAAAAGTTATGATAGTTTTAAGTCATTTTTCCCCCTTTTTTCTTCTTCAAAATGGGTTAGATCATAAACTTCCAGATGGATATTCTAACCATTCTCTCATTGATTTTTGAGGAGGAACACCCAACCACCAACTTCAATAGTAAATAAATCTTCTAGGATAGAGGATAGTTATGGGTTTGAATATTTTAATTCAGCAGGGTACTACCTGGCAGGGGTCATCTCAACCAGTAATGGTTCCCCCTCACTATTCCCTCTCTTGGAATCATCTTTTGTGTAAGTGCTCCGCCCATCAACAATTTATTTTCATTATCATCAAAATTCATTTTATCGTTTAAATTCTTCATCAATGTTCAAAACATTAAACATACTATCCATGACTCATGGCAACATTTAGACATATATTTACATACTGGGGAAAACAGGTTGTTATAGAGCCCCAAGGATCAATACCTCATATTCCCAAGAATTCATCTGGATGGGTACTCACATACACCAGACATATATAAAGACTATCATAAAATCCCTATTGAAGAAATTTTTGGTCAACAGTACTTAGCCGACAAAGCATTGTCAGGCTCCCCCTCATTTCGCATTGGATTGCAAGAAGTCTTTTGGAATATCATTGAATTGTTGCTACACATTCAAGGAAGATGTATTTGGGTACCTTGTCATTCAAGAATATGTTATTATTTACAACAAGATATTGGCGATGATCATTGGTCAACATATAGTTTAGAGTTATATTCGAATGAAAGCTGGTTTTCCATGGTGCTTAAAAGAAGTGTCATGGTTCTCAACATATCACCAAATGGCCCATTCCTCTTCTTTTTTAACACTATCACAACCTTGGGATAACTTTACCCTATACCCAACAAATTATTAGATGTATACATGTCCCATGTATCACTCACACTTCATAAAGTTATATCATTCCTTTAACCTTTTTCCATGACCAAAAAGAAAAGATAAATATTATTACATTTTATCTTTATTTAACAAAAACCAAATATATATTATTTAATCTTATCATGCCTGCCATGTTCATTTGCACATCATCACTTTATTATCCAAAACCAACGTTTATCTTTGACCTTGTTTTGGGACTAATTTACTTCATGTCTTTCCTACCATCGTATGCCGAGCACGTTCATGTGGTTCATGAATGCAAAAGAGATTAATTTTATCTTAATATTGAAACTATAAGTTTCCACACCAATAAATAGGCATCTCAGACTAAACTTTACAAGTGGAAGATTCATAATTTGTATTTAGTGAATATCACAACAGAAGTTATTGAGCTTATATATTGGATGAGAATCTTGTTGATCAACAAAATATATGCAATTTTATGGTTCAGCAAGAATTATACAGCAATATTAATGGGAGATTATAGTAGAGAACTACTCACTCATAGGAATGGAGCCTCAGTCAAATAAAATGCAAAGGAAGGATGAATTTTCTCAGGTCAGTGGCGGAAACATTTTTACATCTATGGCAACTACCACCCATACTATGGTTACCAGATTGATCAAGCTTTGGATGAAGACCCAAGGATGAAAGTCTTAAAAGAAAGAGTGTTTTGAAGGCCAGGATTGCCTCAATATTAGTTGCAATGATGGTTTTATTACTATTAGTATAGCAAAAAAGTTTGCATTTCAAAGTATTCTTGGCATAGATATTGATGACAGGAAAATAGGCAGAGAAAGACAGAACCTTAAAGTAATGATTGATGTTGAGTAAAATGGTGAAACAATTAAACAGTGTGTTGAAGAAAGAGACAGAGTAAATAGTTTGGATAATGAAAACAAGATGGAGCAGTCTAGTGGAAATGAAGATGTAACAAATGAATTGGAGGGTATGAATAGGAAGGAACTTACACACCAGTAGAATCTAAAGATAAATCTTATTATGAAGCATTATGAGTGAAATAAATCAATGAAATATGTACCAAAAACCAATGGTTTCCAAGCTAAAGTCATCAATTCTAGCAATGCCAAGGAACTCTTTCATGCAACTGTTACAATTCTAGGTGCAGGATTTGAACTTTCAAAATGGGGCAAACCGAAAAGAAAGGGAGCAGGGGATCATTGATGTAGATTAAAAAATTCTTTTCGACATTACAAACAAACACACTACTACCAGAACAAGAATTGAGACAATATTTTTTGTATCTAGAGGTTGTTACTTTCTCGAAATGATGAAGGAACCAGAATGTCTAAAGATTGCATTGAATTACAATACCCCTTATGAATTTTCCAATTATTCTTATTGGTCAGGGCCCAAGATATGCAATGTGATTGGTTATGTGGTTGTTTTCCTCAATCTGTCTGGAAGTTTTAGCATGAGATATGGTGAGATATTCAAGGAGTTAGTATATATTTATCACAACATCAATAGTTTGGTTGAGGATGGTCGAGCGTTGAGGCGGATCACTCTCAAACATGATGGCAATTTAAGATTGTGTAGATAAGATGCTAATGTCAATTCTAGATGGATTGTGGATTGGGTTGCAGTTCTGGATCCCTGTGGTATTGTCAGGATCTATGGCAATGGTGTATGCCACCTTGATGCTAAGGCTAATGCACATTGTAGCTGCCCACTTGGATCAAATCCAGTCGATTCAAATAGCGCGTATTCATATTTAAATTAATAGTGTTTTAACAAGTTCATTCATGATACGTCCAAGACACAAAGCGACATATGGATAATAATGTTTATTATTTTTAAAAAAATGAAAAAATATCAAGCTGTTGGCTTCAATCCGTTAAGCCAAATCGACCCTAACTGTTCAAACTACTCAAACTATCCATATGATGCTATAAAAGAAGCAACGCACAACCATCTAAAGGAGGATATTTTTAGGAGGTATGCTTGGAGCAATGAGGTTTTTTCTTTTAAATTTATCATCCATCCTCTCTTTCAGCAGGGATTGACGGGATTGTCGGTAGCAAGGGGTCTTGCAAAGCAGCGAATGGATGAAGCGAGGATGAGCTTTGCTAGTTTTATATAAGGTGAAATGTTTTCTTGTCATTTTGTTGTATTTAAGCCTAATTTTATTTCAGAGCTAATCCATTTCTGATATGCAGGTCCTCTCCTTGTGTTATCACCACCATCGCTCCATTCCACTAATTTGGTTCAACACTTTTCTTTCTTTCTCTCTTGGTCTTTCTATTGTAACATTGTTCTAGTATGGCTAAAGACTAAATACATGGCCCAAATCTACGCAGAGATTTGTAAAATCTGGAACTCCATGATTGTATGAGGAGAAATTTTAATTCAAGATCAAAATCCTTATGCTTTAAATTTGTTTCTTATTTGTTTTCTGTCAAATATTGGCTTTCTCAATCTCTATTAATCCAACACTTTAAATTCAAAATAAAAAAAAGGAAAATACATTCAAAATAAATAATGAACTATGACTCTGTAACATGATGTACACAAGCTCTTCTCATGTTATTTTATTTTTTTTATAAGTTTTGTATCTTTCTTTATCCATTTGTTTAGTTTCTTTTGTGACTTATCTTGTTTTAACTTAAAGGAAAATAAAATGTCTAAGCATTACATTGTTTATAAATAATTTTGGTAGTTAATGAATTAGTTTATTGTTTAACAAATTTCTCTTTTAACTAACCCCTTTAGCACTAACTTCCATTTACCTTTTCATTAAGTTTTTCTTTAGTTACTTTTTGCTGAAATAAATACAAAACAAAAGGCTTTTCATTTTTAATTTTATTGTTTTTGTTTTCTTTAGTAGATTTAATTTTGTTCTTTTAAATGTATAAACTCCCACATAAAAGCAATAAAATTGTAAATCGCATAAAAATAAAATATTGTTAAAAAGTAAAATACAAGGCGAAACGACTCACACTTGGATTGTAGGTTAGAGGAGATTTAGCCTGGAGTTCAATGTGTCTTCTTGTTTAGGGATTTAATCTTAGGGTGACATTCCCATCTCTTCCCGCCTAGCCCCACGGGAGGTTGAAATGTTGGTGTTGGGGACTCTCTATTCCCTTGACATCAACATATTTTTGGCGACCATACTGAGGACGACAGTTCAATGGTTTGTTCCTAGTTTTGTTTTAATTCTTTCAAATTTACTTTTATCCTTCATAAGCTTCAATGTCTCAACTGATTGGAAGCTTGTTTGGTGGTTGTAACCCTTGGTTTTAGCTACTAATCCTGGGAAGGTAATTCACAAGTATGGAATCTTTAAAATTGAGGAATACCTAAAAAATTCACCGTGGTTTGAGCTCACTCCCTTGAAGTTCACTCACCCAGTTAATCCCTTACATTACAAATTCAAGCAACATTTGCCTTTATTTCATGGTGATGGAACTGTTACAGTGGTTGAACATCTCTGTTCATTTTCAAATGTTTGCACCATTCTCAGAGTTAATGATAATGATAGTTGCATGATTTTGTTCATGAATTCCCTTTAGGGTAATGCCGCTTCTTTATTTTCCAACCTCCCTGATGAATGCATCTCTACATGGTTTGAACTTTATTACTAGTTTAATTCTACCTTTGGGCATTTGGATGATCCTTACGAGAATCTTAAGATATTTAATCAGTTACATATGAAGGATAATGAAAGAATTATTACATTCAACCTTAGGTTTATCAAGTCATACCATTCAATTCCTACTTCCATTCACCCTACCAACTTGATTTCCCTATTGCGTTATTATGAACTTCTACCCCCTCTTTTCCGATGGCAGTTGGAAGAAGAAAATGTTCAAAACCTACAGTTAGCCTTAACCACTTGCCTCGAATTCGACGAGAAAATCTATAGAACATGCTTCTCCTTTCATATTCACGATTCACACAAAAAATTGTCTACTTTAATCCCCCTCATTAAGTGTTTACAGGATCGCATGTTCTTTCTTGAATCTCTATCTTCAAATCATGATGGGAGTATATCTTGGGATCCCTCTCTCCTAGGGCCTGATTATAATAACTTCACTAATTGTGGTCAAGAGCTTGGATGAGAAGAGCCTCATGATTATATCATGATTCTTAAGGATCAACTCACCTCCCACATTTCAAATATCAACCTCCTTAAAGATTGTGGAAAAACTCAATCCCAAGATCATCTGTCATTTCAAGCTTCTAATCCCCGTGCATGCGACAGTGAATTTGACTACACAAATGGAGGAATAAATTATGAGCATGTCAAACCTATTTATGACACATTTTTATTTGTTGATGATGCTAACGAGTGGTAAAAACAAGTTGATGAAGACCAATATAACTTTCATGATAGATGTGATAAGTCCTCTTTTGATGAATTCAATCAAGATCTTAAATTGTATAAAATTTTTGCTAATCCTATGTTCCAATCAAAAGAGGTTAAAGAAATTAACATTATCGGGTATGTCCCTGCTAGGTGCACTTTTTACTTCGATGATGATGACTATTTTAAGAAAATACCTATGTTTTTTAACCCATATTATGAATCCTCTTTGAATCATGACGACCTCGTTCCTCATAGAAAGATTCCAAGTGATCGTATTAATTTGTGTGATGAATTCATTGACCATCTCTTTGACACACAAACCCTAAATCTTAAATCTGATCTAATCAATACTTTCAGTATTAAATGCAAAGCATCTTTTGGTTGGAATGTCTTGGAGGTTGGTGATCGTTTCTTTTGGGTATTGATAAGTCATTTCTCTTCACCATACACATTTGTTGGTTGACATGTTGGCAGTCCTTCCATGCACAATTTTTTTCAAGCCGTAAGATCCACATGCAAAGCAGGTGACATATTCCTTTACACTAAATTTCATCTTACCTGAGTCCAAGCTAATGGTTTTCTTTTCCTTTGTACATAAATAAACAAAAAATAATAATAATAATAATGATAAAAATTAACAGAAAGGGTAGAATAGTTTTCATTGACTTCACAATTATTTAGTTTCTTTTATTCTGCTTTTGTTTCTTTTTCTTTCTTTCCTTTTTTTTCCCTTTTGATGGTCAAAAGTGATGGAGAAATGGTTGGTGATATTAAAAGGCTATCTGTATATTTTTAACTGATTGACCAAATCTGTTTTGGTGGACAACAGACTTGCAGGTGAACCAAGTAGCCTTATTTTGTCGTAATTCCTCGCTTGTCTACCATGCGCTTGCTAAGCAAGGCATCCTCGCTCATCACAGTCGTCAACCTTATCCCCATATTCCTTCTTTCCCTTTCTCTACCCCCTCCATTTTGAGACGGCTCCATCATACACGTTGTGGATGCTCCATGCTAAGATTGGGTTTTTCCCTCAACACAAATCCACGACACTTCGCCGGTTTTCTAATCATTTTGTCAATATTCAAAGAGTTTTTCCCTTCGGGTTATACAAAAGGACCAAACCCCCTCATACTTACCACTTTTCATTAGTTATTCCACGAAGTCCTGATCCATGAATCACTTGACCTCCATTTTGTCTCCCCCTGTTGTATAACCTGGTCCACCTAACCCTATCAGCCTATTCATGTCTTACATTGAGTTGCCCTAAGTCATATCATTACCCTTCCCTTCCCCTTTCCTTCAGAGAATCAAGGATCATAATTTTATTGATTCAATTTTGCACGCTACAGTAGGCGACGTGCATCTGTTGGTTGGCATTTGTTGACGACATTTTTGGTCAACAATACTTAGCCAAAAAAACGTGGTCAGGATCCCCCTCATTTCTCATTGGATTGTGCAAAGTCTTGTGGAATATCATTGAATTTATGCTACACATTCAAGGAAGATGTCTTTGGGTATCTTCTCATTCAAGAATATGTTATAATTTACCACAAGGTATTGGCGATGATCATTGGTCAACATACAGTTTACAGTTATATCTGGATGAAAACTGGTTTTCCATGGTGCTTGATTGAAATGTCATGGTTCTCAACATATCACCAAATGGCCCATTCCTCTTCTTTTTTAACACTATCACAACTTTGGGATCACTTTACCTTATACCCAACAAATTATTAGATGTCTACATATCCCATGTCTCACTCACCCTTCATAAAGTTATATCATTCCTTTAACCTTTTTCTATGCACAAAAAGCAAAGACAAATATTATTACATTTTATCTTTATTTAACAAAAACCAAATGTATATTATTTAATCTTATCATGTCTTCCATGTTCATTTGCACATCATGACTTTATTATCCAAAACCAACGTTTACCTTTGACCTTGTTTTGGGATTAATTTACTTCATGTATTTCCTACCATCGTATGCCTAGCACATTCATGTGGTTCATCAATGAAAAAGAGATTAATTTTATACTAATATTGAAACTATAAGTTTCCACACCAATAAATAGGCATCTGAGACTAAACTTGACAAGTGGCAGATTCATAATTTGGATTTAGTGAATATCGCAGCAAAATTTGTTGAGCTTATATATTGGATGAGAATCTTGTTGATCAGAAAAATATATGCAATTTTATGGTTCGGCGAGAATTATACAGCAATCTTAATGGGAGATTACGTTAGATAACTACTCTCTCTTATAAATGGAGCCTCAGTCAAATAAAATGCAAAGGAAGGATGAAGTTTCTCAGGTCAGTAGCGGAAACATTTTTACATCTATGGCAACTACCACACATACTATGGTTAGGATTGATCAAGCTTTGGATGAAGACCCAAGGATGAAAGTATTAAGAGAAGGAGTGGTTCGAAGGCCAGAATTGCCTCAATCGGTTGCAATGAGGGTTTTATTACTATTAGTATAGCGCAAAAGTTTGCATGTCGAAGTATTCTTGGCATAGATATTGATGACAGGCAAATAGGAAGAGCAAGACAAAACCTTAAAGCAATGGCTGGTGTTGAGTAAGATGGTGAAACAATTAAATAGTTTGCTGAAGAAAGAGACAGAGTAAATAGGTTGGATGATGCAGACAGGATGGAGCAGTCTAGTGGAAATGAAGATGTAAATAATGAATTGGAGGATATGGACATGAAGGAACTTACGCACCAGTAGTGTCTAAAGAGAAAGATTATTATGAAGCATTATCAGTGAAAGAAATCAATGAAATCTGTACCAAAAACCAATGGTTTCCAAGCTAAAGTCATCAATTCCAGAGATTCCAAGGAACTCTTTCATGCAACAGTTACAATTCGAGGTGCAGGCTTTGAACTTTCAAAATGGGGCGAGCCGAAAAGAAAGGGAGTAGGGGATCATTGTTGTAGATTAAAATATTATTTTCAACATTACAAACAGACACACTACTTCCAGAACAAGAATTGAGACAATCTTTTCTTGTATCTATAGTTTGTTACTTTCTTGAAATGATGAAGGAACTAGAATGTCTGAAGACTGCATTGAATTACAATATCTCTTATGAATTTTCCAATTATTCTTAATTATCAGGACCCAAGATATGCAACGTGACCAGTTCTATGGTTGCTTTCCTCAATCTGTCTAGAAGTTTTAGTATGAGCTATGGTGAGATATTCAATGAGTTAGTATATATTTATTACAACAACAATAGTTTGGCCTAGGATGGTCGAGTGTTCAGGCGGATCACTCTCGAACATGATGGCAATTTGAGATTGTACAGATGGGATGCTAATGTCAATTCTAGATGGATTGTATATTGGGTTGCAGTTCTGGATCCCTATGGTATTGTCAGGATCTGTGGGAATGGTTTCTGTCACCTTGATGTTAAGGCTAACGCACATTGTAGCTGCCCACTTGGATCAAATCCATTCGATTCAAATAGCGTGTATTCATATTTAAATTAATAGTATTTTAAAAATTTCATTCATGATACCTCCAAGACACAAACCGACATATGGATAATAAGATTTATTATTTTAAAAAAAATGAAAAAATATCAAGCGGTTGGCTAAAGGAAGCAGCAGACAGCCAGCTAAAGGAGGAGATTTTTAGGAGAAAAATGTGACAAAGGTATGCTTGGAACAGTGAGGTTTTTTCTTTTAAATTTATCATCCATCCTCTCTTTCAGCAGGGATTGATGAGATTGTGGGCAGTAGGGGGTCTTGTGAAGCAGCGAATGAATGAAGCGAGGATGAGATTTGTTGGTTTTATATAAGGTGAAATTATTTCTTGTCAGTTTGTTGTATTTAAGCTTGATTTTATTTCAGTGCTAATCATTTTTTGATATGCAGGTCGTCACCTTGTGTTATCACCACCATCGCTCCATTTCACTTTGGTTCAACTCTTTTATTTCTTTCGCTCTTGGTCTTTCTATTGTTACATTTTTATAGGATGGATAAAGACTAAATACCTGGCCCAAATCTATGCAAAGATTTGTAAATTCCGGAACTCCATGATTGTATGAGGAGAAATTTTAATTCAAGATCAAAATCCTTACACTTTAAATTTGTTTCTTATTTGTTTTTGGTCAAATCTTGGCTTTCTCCATCTTTATTAATCTAGCACTTTAAATTCAAAACAAAAAAGGAAAATACATTCAAAAGAAATAATGAACTATGACTCTGTAACATGATGTACATAAGCTCCTCTCATGTTATTTTATTTTTGGTATAAGTTTCGTATCTTTCTTTATCCATTTGTTTATTTTCTTTTGTGACTTATCTTGTTTTAACTTAAAGGAAAATAAAATGTCTAAGCATTACATTGTTTATAAATAATTTTGGTAGTTAATGAATTAGTTTATTGTTTAACAAATTCCTCTTTTAACTAACCCCTTTAGCACTAACTTCCCTTTACCTTTTCATTAAGATTTTCTTTAGTTACTTTTTGCTGAAATAAATACAAAACAAAAGACTTTTCATTTTTAATTTTATTGTTTGCATTTTCTTTAGTAGATTTAATTTTGTTATTTTAAATGTATAAACTCCCACATAAAAGCAATAAAATTATAAATCACATAAAAATCAAATATTGTTAAAAATTAAAATACAAGGTGAAAGGACTCACGCTTGGATTGTAGGTTAGAGGAGATTTAGCCTGGATTTCAATGTGTCTTCTTGTTTGGGATTTTAAGATTGGGGTGACATTTCTGTCTCTTCCCACCTATCCCCATGGGAGGTTGAAGTGTTGGTGTTGGGGACTCTCTATTCCCTTGACATTAACACTCCCTCCACAACAACTAGGTACAACCCCAAGCATCAAAGTCCAATCCCACAACACCACTGGAAAGCAACACTCAAACCATTCTTTGGGACTTCAACATCACAACTCCATCACAAGGCATAAGAATTATTGGCGTAAGTAGTGGCATACGTAGTAAATTGAGTTGTCCCCGACCCATAATATATTACCTTGTAATATTCTCCTTCGTGATTATGGGCTCCCATGAGACTATCAAATAAACTGGCCCTCTAGGCCCACTGGTGGATAACCTTACGATCACGACCTCGCAACATGCAATCAATGCATTAGTAATAACATCAACATATCAAATAAAGAATCCACATGATAACTCTTGCAAGTCATTATGAGAATACCACATCATTTCCATCACCACATGCTCCCACATTTCATCATGAAACATCTTAGCATAAATATTTCCATAAAATTACATGATTTTATCACATGAAAAGATATTATCATAAGAAATATAACCTTCGAATATCTTTATCAAAGATATAAAAATATAACATTGCATCAACACAGTAGTTGGAACCAAATATAACATATCATCATGAAGATGGCAATTCTTTCAACACTTATCACATGCAAGGTAATTAACTATCACGATTCATCAACACAATCAAATTTTCTAGACATCCTCATTACTAGCCTTTATCTCTAAAGCATGAATCATCAAACATCCATCTAGCACATGGATCTACTAGGTCATCAAAATGGAGGCTTGAAACAATAAACATTGAAGCAATATACCTAGGAATGGTTAATGGATATGTGATCATGGTTCAACAAGGTAAATAAGAAAACCAATAGTCCAAGTATTCATTATACCAAAAACTCAAACACATACAACAATAGACCAAACTAGTCTTCAACTAATGTAAAGTTCACAATGAATCCTACCTTAATGTAGAATGTAGTTTGCTAGTTGAACCAAGCTCCAAACTCAATAATTAGTGGCACAAGATTGTTCCACACAAAAAATACTTCTTTATTGAGATCACATTTACCAAAGAAACAATAAAGGACTAAATGGCACTTAAAATAAATTACTAAAGCTCATGAATTTTAGGGTCAAGATTTAGTCTCACCACAAACCAAAAATGACCAAATGAATGTTTCCATAGGGGAGGTATAGGTTATTAATGTCCTAAACACATATTAATTGGATCCATATAAATAACTAAGATCAAATTATCCTCAACCACCATGAGCATTCTATGTCAAATGTTAGGGAAAATACGTAGTATGAGGAGGTCAAGTAGCAGGTGTTTGATTGGCCCAATTATACTTTCATATCAAGGGAAAAAATATTTCACGCCATACACTTTCATTTCCTAATTTCCAAATCATTCCAATAATCACCAAGGATAAGTCAAGTCAAGGTAATACCACATGCATGTTCCAGGCTTAAATTGTATAATAATTTCTATCAAAACCAAGTAACACATAGTACCTAATAAATACCAAAGGGGTTTAATGTGATCCCATGTCACATGTAAATGACATACCACATAACTCAAATGTTAATTCCAAGTGATATTACACTCTATTATGTTGTAAGTAATATTGTTTGACTCGTTCTCAAAACCTTCGATCCAATGTACATTTCAAGAGCAAGGTCAGCTGGTCATCTTAAGACCTCTAATCCAATGCACATTTTCCTTGTATATGAATACCTGTGGGGATAAATATATGTATTATTAATTCCCAACATTAAATTATCAACCAGGGAGTCTTATACTTATAGGTGCAAGCACAGGAAATGCAGGATTGGAGCATAGTCTAGCCTATTGTTGGAAAACCACTCTTTAATGCAATAAATGAAACAGGCAAGCAGGAATGAATTCAATTGACAAGAAATAAAATAATCACCTTGGGATGAATCCCATTACGGGGAGGAAATATCTCACAAGTTAGACCCTTAATTTTTCCTTTGGTGATTGAATCTATGTGAAATTAAAGTGCAAGGAACCAAAGTACAAGAAATAAAACCAAGTGCGGGAAATAAAAGGGAATTAAACTACTAGAAAACCAAATTAAAGGAAACTAACTAAAGAAAAACATAATCAAACAATTAGGCAATGAAATCTAAATTCAAACTATACAAATGAATTGTCCTAAAAGAGATACACCCAATAATGGAAAGTGAAGTTATAGATCTAGGTCGTGAAGTGCAGAAAACAAAACTCAGAAATCAAATGTGGAGTGCAGGAACAAAGTACAGTGTAGGAACAAAGTACAGTGTCGGAACAAAGTATAGTGCAGGAACAGAATGCAGTACAGGAACATAATGCAGTGCAAGAATAGAGTGCAGTGCAGGAAAAAAGTACAGAAACAGAGTGCAGTGCGGGAATGTTGAGTGCATTGGTGCAGGAATGTTGAGTATGTTGGTGTAGGAATGTTGAGTGTGCTGGTGCAGGAATGTTGAGTGCAGGAAAAAAATGCAATTTGAAACAATACATGGAGTTGGCACATTATGTTGAGATTTTTTAAACATAGGTGTACCAATCTGAGATTAATTTACTGAATTAAACACGTCACAATAGGAAAACTAATCTACATAAATAAAATTCCAATTATGTGAGATGAAATCAAAACAAAAACTAGAATTGAAATCTACAAACAGAAATGTAAAATACTAATCTAAAGAAAAACATAAATAGTGCATACAAAAGGATGGGAGACCTCCAAACATTTCCTACACTTTGGAAGAGATCTACAGTACTAAATAACGATCTACGTCGTGTACAAGAACATCAACTCTTTTGTTTCATCAAATTCAGAAAATTACAAGTCTCTTACAATCTTGGCATTGTCATTATAACACCCTAATATCCATTACAAAAGAATGCCCATAATGATAACGACTCTCTCTCATAGCCCTATGGGGCTTATTTATACATGAAATCCATGGAGGAATGGATAAAACCAAATTCCCCAAACTCAGATTTTGGTTAAAACCAATTTTACAATTTTTGGAACAAAATCACAAAAATTTGGGTTTTTCATCAATTTGGGCAGATTTGAGTTAGAGATCCACCCATATCATCTAAACCAATTCAAATTTTTAAAAAATTCTCTCAATTTTCCACCTTCTGGACAAAACCCATATCTTAGAATTTTGAGATCTGCCTTCATCTGCAAAGAAATCGAGGTGCAAGTTGGTACCAGAATTCTGTAGAACCTTTTTAGTACCAGATTGAGTACCGGACTATTGACTATAACATGTTTATTAAATACAAACACATTAGTAAACCATCATTGATAAAACCATGCTAAAAACATATTTAATCATTAAAAATACAAGAAATCATTAATAATTAACCACATGGTAAAATGACTAAATTTTAGTGAAAACTCGTAATATAATGGTTATGAAATTTGTGATAAGTACATAACATGGCTTGTGAATGATGGTTTTATATAGTAGAAAACATGGCATATTTGGATCTCAAAAATATCCTAACGACGAACTATTTTAGCATGCAATGAAAAGTAAAAGTATATGGGAATTCATTAAAAAATTCCCTAAGTGGAAGAAAACATGGACAAAGGGTCACCTACCAATTCACCCTATTGTAAAATCTACCCATTCATATTCTATTTCTAGAAACCTTTGGTCCCCTAATTCAATGTGTTAACACTAGAATTTGACCGAGTGTTATAGGTTCCTGCTTTCTACCTAAGTCTAAATTTTTGCCCTGTCTCTATCCTTTTCGCAAGGCCAAGTCTTGAGGTTTCTTTTTACCCTTTTATCGATGAAGTCGTTTTCTGTTTTACCTTGTTTGATTGGGTTCCCTAGTCTCCCTAATTTTTAAATTTCACATCCAGTCGTCCAAATCTTTGATCTTATAGGCCGCATCCATGAACACAAAACACATCTTTCATAGAAGACCTTTTCGAGCTTGAAATACAAGAAAGCATACAAGCTTATCTTCCAACAATAGTGATCCATCAGGAAAAACAAATCAGTGGCCATCGAGCGATCGGGATCTTAGAGTTGCACAAATTTTAACATCAGATAGAGGCTTGAAATCGTGATGCCAATCCTAGTCGTTGATCCTGGGAAAGATAAGTGGTGCAAGATTAAGCATTTCATGGTTTCGCAAGATGGAGCAGGAAAAGACAGAGTCATGAGAGCTCATGAAATGAGAAATGATGAAAATATCACAGTCGTTGATCAAAGAAGAGAGTTGGATTGTTGGATCAGCTTTTCACGATTTCTTGATTTGGGAAAGTAAGAGGGTAGAGTCTTGAAGACTCACGAAACGCAAAATAATGAAATGATCTGAGCCATCCAACTAGGGGAGCATGTGGCAGCAGATAAGAGAAATCGTGATTTCACATTTTGGGGGTTTCAACATGGAGCAAGGTGTGAAACTTTGAGTCCCAAAATGTCTATCATTGATCCGCCAATGAGCTGAGTCCCGAGGTGTCGATAGCTAAGGTCCAGAAATGTCAATATTCATTTGGGTTGTCCAATCAAAGGGGACGTGTGGCACTTGATCCGAAAGATATCGATTTTGTGACTCAGAGGTTTGAGCATGGAGCACAATGTGAGTTCTCGAAATGTGAAATCGTGACACGCCTAAGAGTTGGGCCCATGATCACAACCCATGGTCATATGGAATCAGGTCCGTAAAGAAAGGGAAAGTGCCTGTATTAATTGCAGAGGAGGAGTAGCAGAGCCTCGAGGCACCAGGATTGACTCATAGAAATCGTGAGTGCTGCCTGGAAACATTCATGGGCGTCAGGCCTCATCCTAATCCCAATAAAGGAAGTTATTAAATATAGAGGTGACAGTTGAGACTTCGCCTCACCCCATAAATGGAAGGTGTTGTAGAGAGTAGCAATGAAGGCATATTGTCCATCGAAGCTCCCTCCTGGATGGATTTTCTTGTAAAATGCATAAATGTGCCTGTCTCACGTCTAACGATGGAGGCCTACACAGTCTGACGTAGTGGGCACCGACTAGAAGCTTTGAATGCAGGGTTCTAATCAAAGTCATGGTGGTTGCAGCATTTTGCCTATATATAGGAAGTTTTTATATTTTGTTAAGGTCGAATGGTTGAGCCAGGCTCCCTTATTGTAATATTTTGATAAAGAACTTTGGTTCTCTAGTTAGGTATTTATTTTTGAGACATCTTGATTAATCTAATTCATCTTCTTACTCCATATTATCTTGCCTCTAAAACTGAAATAGTTCACGATTGAATGATTTATATGGACTGTTTGTGACCATTTTGTGATAGATGTTTGATTATAGTACGGTTATAGCATTTTTTTTAGTTTCCTGAAGCTCTGAATCCAAGAGGATCTTGTGTTCTAAGTTTTTCTTCTATAGGCTTCCTGAAGACCTGATGTCTGTAGCAAACCTCTACATTTTCTCACCATTACTTCCTCCTACTCACCCTTACTACAACTTACTGACTAAAGTGGATTCAAGACCTCAATTGTTTGTGCATGCCTGCCAGAATTTTTTGATTTAAAGCGTTATTCTCATTGAGTTTCCTCCTTTTTGACCACTCAAAAAATCAATTATCATTTACTTATAAACTGATGGGTACTGGGCTTACATTCTAAGCAATCAAAAGGTGACTTCTAGTGCTAACATTTTTGGTGCCATTATTGGGGAACGATTTGAAGACATTTCCCTGGGATAGAATGACAAAGAAGGTCTGATTCTGAAGGTGCATCAGAAATTAGTATCATTAAATATTGCGACTTGCACCTAGAGACTCCACTTTTTTGAACCTGTTGTTTCAATTGTGGCTCCAAAAGGCATACATATGAGGTCTAATCCGTAGCTGCCTCTATCAACCCCTGAAGTTGACCTCGAGAAGATTATCAGAAAATGATAGACCTCTCAGGAAGATGCCTCAACTATTGTACCAAATGATCCTGGTAATATTCTTAGTCTTTCTTTACAAACTCCATTAACTACTGTTGATCATCCTATTATATCATCTATTGGAGTTTCAAGATTCTTAAATTTTGGGAGTTTCCCTGCTGATTTCTCCCCTCCTAGTCTTGGTGTGGAAGGAGAAATTTTCGATACCCATGTTTCCCCTTATATTGTGAAATGGTTTAGACCCAGGACCTCAGAAGATTTTCCTACTCCAGGTTTTTCTACTCCTCCTCCTATTAGAGTGCCTGCATTCACTAAAGGGGATAACTCTGTCCCTACCACCCAGCTATTTCCTTGTTCTCCCAGTATCACTGTCCCTGACTCACCTATTCAATCTCCATCTCCTCCTCGTTCTCCTCCAATTCAGGTCCCAATGGCAAGTGTTAATCCTCCTAGGAATAGGATGGTTGAGATATGGGTTGTCAGATACACCCCTCTGGTTTTTCCTCAGCCTTTAAATTCTCTTCCAACCATAGAATTCCTTAAGTACATTCCTCAGTTCATAGGGGAGGGAGACGTGACTGCAAAAGAGCACCTTGCATCTTTTTATAGATTTGCAGAGATTCAGTTAATCGAGAATGAAGATGTGTGGATGAGAATTTTTGTACAGAGCCTTGATGGCGATGCCAGGGATTGGTTCAAGGACTTTCCTCCTAGATCTATTGACATGATTTCTACTTTGGATGATTCATTCCTAAGACATTGGGGAAATAAAAAGGACCTCCTATATTATATTACAGAATTTGGAGCACTTAAGAGAGAAGAAGGGGAATCTATTTCGGACTTTTCTAAAAGATTTAATGAAATGTATAAAAAGATTCAGTCTGAAGTTAAACCTACAGAAACCTCTTCCAAGATGACTTATGCTAGTGCTTTCGACCCTTAATTTTGTCTCATGTTGAGAGAAATAAGAGCTACCTCCTTGGCTCATATGCAAGATGCAGCCCTTGAAGTGGAATCCAATATATTAGCATCTAACAAAGATAGGAGTAAGGCTAATAGGAACAGAAGAAAAGGTAGTTCTGAAACTCCAACTTCCAGTTCCTCTACTACCCCCCCTCAAACGGATGAAGTAACCAAGCTAGTGAAATCACTTTCTACTAGAATGGAAAAATTCGATTTAGAAGGAAAGCAAAGTTATAGGAATCCCCAAAATGCTAAAAATAGGGGTGGTTTCAAAATACCAACTAATGTCCCTCAGAACATCCAAAGAGATCAGAGGAATAGGGACAAAGATGAGCAGAAGATCCAAACTCCTCTCCAGAATAACTTGGTCACTGATGAAGATGAAGAGGAAGAAGATATTGATTCTGAGATCCATTGTTTGGGAGACAACCCTCCATCTCCTCACTTAACCCAATCTGGATATGGAAGTCTTTGATGGATAATCAAATAAATGAGTTAAGTAAGGGAGAGAAGGAAAAGGAGAATCCTAGTAGATATGATCTAAGATCTAAGAATAAAGGGGAAAAGACTTATACTTCTAATCATCCCTCAAAAATAGAAAAATCTACCAAGGCTATGATAGTTGGCAGCAAAGAAAAAGTTACTCAAGGCCACCCAGTTTTGGTTGAGGATCCTATCCCAGAAGTAAAGGAGATTTTGAGATCTCCATCTTCCTTCATCTTTAAAAATGAGATCCAAAAAATCAATATTCATGTGCCATTTTTAGAACTGATAAAAAATGAAGAATTTAAAAAATATATTTCCAAAATGTTGCTGCCTAATATCACTAATTCGGTAAATCTTCAGGATGAAAAACCAACATTCATCTTAGGTCCTTTGATAGAATATAGGGATGATTCATTCCCTCCCTTCTATACATCATTGAACATAAATGATAAGGTGTTGCATAATTGTTTAATGGACTCAGGGGCATCTCACAATCTCATGCCCAAAGCAGTCATGGATGAACTTAGACTAGAAGTCACAAACGCCTACCATGATTTATATTCTTTTGATTCCAGGAAAGTAAAGTGCCTTGGGGTCATCAAAGATATGGTTGTGACCTTGTTTCAATTGCCCATGAAGAGTGTGGTCATGGACATTGTGATAGCTGATTTTCACCCCAAGTTTGGCATGTTATTATCAAGATCTTGGATCAAAAAACTTGGAGGAACTTTGGAGATGGATCTCACTTATGCCACCATTTCTGTGTTCGGGGGTGAGCATAGAAGACTTTACAGGGAAGCTCAGTTGGCATACATCATTAGTGATGAAGCAGATCCCACCAACCATCTGATATTTTTCCTTGATATTGATTTAGGATCCAACATATTGCAGCTCACTGATGCTCCTGAACCTCCTCTCAAAATCAGAAAGCATCCCATTGTTTTTTGTGAAATCCCTCTTCCAACCACCTCTGTTTGGAATATGTTCTTTGATGGAGCCTCTTCTAAGGAAGGTGATGGTGCTAGACTAATGGTTCTTTCACCTTGTCAAGAGACTATACCTTTGTCCTTCAAGCTAGAGTTCGAAACTACCAACAATGTGGCAAAGTATGAAGCTCTTGTTTTAGGTTTAAGGGCTGCAAAAGACATGGGGATTGAAGAGTTATCAGTATTTGGGGATGCAAAACTAATTGTCCATGAGGTAAAAAATATTTACCAAGATAAGCACCCCAGGCTTAGAAATTATAGAAATGATGTGTGGGATCTAGTTGACAATTTCTTTTTAGCCTTCAACACCTAATTCATTCCAAGAGAGGAAAATACCTTGGTCGATTCTTTGGTTGTTTCAGCAAGCCATTTCAGAATCCCATTGCCTCCCAAACTTAAGTATGATGTAGAGGTGAAATATATACCCTCTATATCTGACAATGTTAATCATTGGAAGGTGTTTGAGGATGACCTTGAGATCAGAAAATTTATTGAATCTATTGATCAATTTTTTGCGATAAATATTGATCAGGATGATGGTGTTGAAAGTCGCCCTCATGCTGATGTATTTTTAAATAAAATTTCTAATCACCATATTGTTCAACTTCCTAGCAATCATATTCCAAAGGACCTTATTCCTTTGGAAATATTGTTTGATGGGAATGATGTGGCAGTAAATTTTAAAGGTTCAGTTGATGATGTTGATATAACTGAGTAAAATATTGGTACAAAAGAGGAGCCTAAAATAGTCAAGTTGTCAAGGAGCTTGTCAAGGGAACAAAGGGATGAGTATGTTGAGATATTAAATGACTTTGCTGATGTGTTTTCTTGGACTTATGAAGATCTCATAACATATGACACAAGTGTTATTGAGCATAAGATCCCCCTGAAAGAAATGGCCAAACCTTCTAGGCAGAAGTTGAGACAAATAAATCCTATGTTGCTGCCTATTATGGAGAAGGAAGTAAGAAAGATTTTGGACGCCCATATTATTATTCCTTTGAGATATTCTGAATGGGTGGTGAATTTCGTCCCAGTAAGAAAGAAAAATGAAGAAATCCGACTTTGTGTTGATTTCCGAAATCTGAACAAAATCTCTAAAAACGATAACTACCCTTTACCCAAAATGGAACACATTTTACAGAGGGTGATAGGTGCATCCAGGATGTCCATGATTGATGGTTTTTCTAGATACAATCAGGTCTCTGTCTTGCCTAAAGACAGAGAAAATAAAGCCTTCAAAGAAAGTACGCTAAAATGCATTTCAGATTGATGAACGCAGGAGCAACCTTTCAATGAGCTATGGACATAGCCTTTACTTTGGAGAAGGACAAGTTTGTAGTCATTTATTTGGATGAAATAATAGTGTTCTCACAATCTAATAAAGAGAATTATAATAATTTAAAGAGGGTTTTCTTGAAATGCAGAAGATTTGGTCTATCTTTAAATCCAAAAAATCGATGTTTGCCATGAAAGAGGGAAAATTATTGGGACACATTGTGTCAGCTGACGAGGTAAGGGTTGATCCAAGTAGGGTGGAATCCATCCAAAATTTGTCACTCCCCATATCCAAGAAAGAATTTTAGTCTTTCTTGGGAAAGATTAATTTCTTGAGAAGGTTTGTTTCAAATTTTGATGAGTTGGTAAAATTGATTACAACCATGTTGAGAAAAGGAAATCAAATCAAATGGACTGCTAAATCTCGTAACTCTTTTGAGAAAATAAAGAAGGCCTTGACTGAAGCCCTTGTGCTCATCAGTCCTGATTACTCCAAGGATTTTCATATTTTTTCTTTTGCTTCATTTGACACAGTGGCAATTGTTTTTTTGCAGAAAAATGTTGAGGGGTTGGAGCAGCCCATTTCCTTTCTCAGTAGGGCATTGAGAGATGTTGAACTGAAATATGACATCATGGAAACGCAAGCCTATGCTTTGGTTAAAGATTTCAAAGATTTCATATGCTATGTACTACACTCAAAGGTCATTGCATATGTCCCTTTGGCTTCTGTGAAGCAGATCCTCATTCAGCCTGACATAGATGGAAGAAGGATCAAGTGGATTGCCAAAATCCTTGAATTTGATCTTCAGATAAAGCCCACCAAGTCGGTTAAAGGTCAAGGTTTAGCTAGGTTTCTAGCTGAATATAATTACAAATCTTTGGGGGTAAATTTCATCAACAGTCGTTCAAGAAATCAACAAGATGAGTTGTCTGACAAAGATTCTCAAGTCACACTCCCATTGGTAGGATGCACTTGGTACAAGGATATCATAGTTTTTCTTTAGAAATTGCAGCCTCATGATGACATGAAGAAGAGCAAGGTAAGAGCTCTGAAGCTCAAATAAATTAAATATTGTCTTATTAATCAAATCTTATATTGGGAAGACCCTTTAGGAGTGTTGCTGAGATGCCTAGACCCACAGGAAGCCCAAAGGATTATGTATGATTTTCATAATAGTTTATGTGGGGGGCATGACTTCTAGAAAACCACAGCCTACAAGATTCTCAGGGCTGGGTATTTTTGGCCCAGTCTCTTCATTGATGTTTGTACTAAGATCAGGGCCTGTGTCAAATGTTATAAGTTCTCTAGAAAGCAGCAACTCAAGTCCTTGCCATTAAAGCATGTGGTAACTTCCAGACCCTTTCAACAATGGGGCCTAGATTTTATTAGGGAAATTCATCCTGCTTCAAGTGGTCAACATCGATGGATCTTAACTGCCACATACTACTTTACTAAATGGATAGAGGCCATCCCCACAAGAAATGCTTCACACAAAGTAATCATTGGTTTTCTTGAGGATATTATGGCAAGATTTGGTTTTCCAAAAAGAATTGTCACTGATAATGCTGCATCTTTCAAGGTTGAACCGTTGATTAAGTTCTATGAACAGTTTGAAATCACATTAATTCACTCCACTCCTTATTATCCTCAAGAGAATGGAGTGGCAGAATCCTCTAACAAGATCCTTATCAAGATCATCAAAATACTGTTAGAAGACAACCAAAAGGCATGGGATTCAAAGATTATTTTTTCTTTATGGGAAGACAGAGTGACAATAAAGATATCTCTTGGTGTCTCTCATTTCAAAATTGTGTATGGAGTTGAGGCCATCTTTCCTTCAAAACTTTCCTTGCCGGTGGAAAAATGTAAATGTGTTGAACCTGCACAGAATAGATCTAGCTAGAAAATACTACACACATTTGCAGAAAGAAATTGAGAAAGAAGAAGAAAGATAGAAAGAATGGAAGAATTCTCATTAACCATATTCCACACTCAAAAAGTGAATAATTTACAATAGATATAGGATACATGAGTAACTAATGAGCCATAGTGGTGGTCTAGATTGATCTGGACACACACCAATAGTTACGGGAGTGAACTGCCACTTAGTCTAGTCTTTGAGGCAGTTACGGGAGTGAACTGCCACCTAGCTAAGTTAACTAGTCAACTAGTCTTCAATTAACTAACTAAACAAAGAGTAGTGAGTTGGTGATGATCCCAATGTTGCATGGTGACAAAACCAATGCAACATCTAAACTCAACTCAACTAGTCAAACTGAAGTGTCAACTGAAAGAGAATATTCTCCAGGTGGAATATTCTCCCCTAAAATATAGGACACTGGATAATGAATAATTATGACTAATAAACAAGGAATAACCTTAGGAAAAATAAATCCTAGGTGTGTGTGAAGTAACTCCAACACCCCCCCTGAACATCACTATGGTGAAAATAAAGAATGGGTCACAACTATGAGGCCATGTTAGGTACCCAAATACAAAAGATACACTAAACTAAATGAGGAAAGAGGGAAAACCTCATGGGAACAAACCCCCCCCCTCAAATTACAATGCATAAAATAAAAAATGATAAGGAACAAAAGCCAGTTGCTAAGCAACTATGTCCTTTACTCCAAGAAGACCTCGCAACTGTGCAAGTTTGTGCTCTTTGAAGATTTTGTTGAAAATGTAGATGTCTGCATGGATCTGATGAAGTATATGCATCATTGATATTTCCACACATATCCACTTTATTTTCTTGTAATGAATAATATCCAAATAAATTTTGGATGAAATTTTGAAAACCGTATGGTCGTTTTCGGAAAAAACGCTGAAATTTTGTTGATTTTAAAAAGACCATAACTTCGATTTCCGGACTCTGTTTCAAACGATTTTTGTTTTTGAAATTGGATATTTTCTTGGGAGGAATTCAAATATCCAATTTGTTTCTGAAAATTTTTCTCATAAAATATCAGAATGGCATCTTATGTGCACAACTCCCTTTTTGTCTCCTGACATGCATGCATGGTGCATGCAAAAGTGTCTACATGTGACTCCTAAGATGCATGCCATATATATTCCACATGAATTTCAGAAAATAAATCTAAAATGGAGTAGACATCATCTTCAATTGATGGAATACTAATTTCTGCAAAAACGTTAGTAGAAGACTCTTCGTGATAAGAGGCTTGATCTTCTGACGGTTTCTCTTCTGGCTCTATCTGTTCAACCTCCTACATGAAATATTCACAATATTCTTTATTCCCAAATAGAACCTCCAATTTGGTCCATAATTCATCTGGAGTTAATCCTTGTGATTCTTCATATACTTGATGGAAAAGTTCGGGAGAAACATACATGTTAATACTTCCTATGGCCATATCTTGTCTATTGAGAATGTCATTTTTCTCATTGACAGAATCAGGATCTACTTCCATTACCATGGTTATTTGGTATAAGCCTCTACATCTAAAAAGAAGTAGAATATTTGGCTTCCATTCCAAATAGTTATGAGGCGTGAGAAGTATTTCCGACGAATAATCCATCTTTTGTTGTCTTCAATCTTTTGTACTTGCAAAAAATGATTTGGTGTAGCTTTTTCTTAGCAGTTCGTCGGCTATGATACCATGTAAATGTGTTGAACCTGTACAGAATATATCTAGCTATAAAATAATACACACATTTGCAGAGAGAAATTGAGAAAGAAGAAGCAAGATAGAAAGAATGGAAGAATTCTCATTAACCGTATTCCACACTCAAAGAGTGAATAATTTACAATAGATATAGGATACATGAGTAAATATTGAGCCATAGTGGTGGTCTAGATTGATATAGACACACAAAAGTAGTTACGAGAGTGAACTGCCACCTAGTCTAGTCTCTGAGGCAGTTACGGGAGTGAACTGCCACCTAGTTGAGTTAACTAGTCAACTAGTCTTCAGTTAACTGAATGAAAAAAGAGTAGTGAGTTGGTGATGATCCCAATGTTGCATGGTGAAAAAACTAATGAAACATATAAACTCAAATCAAATAGTCAAACTGAAGTGTCAACTGAAAGAGAATATTCTCCAGGTGGAATATTCTTCCCTAAAATATAGGAGACTGGATAATGACTAATTATGACTAATAAACAAGGAATAACCTTAAGAAAAATAAATCCTTGGTGTGTGTGATGTAAATCCAACAAAAAAATCTTCCAATACTACCAAGGAGATGATCCAGGTGGATATCGGTGGCCACCCACCTTTTCTAACTGGCTCAAAACAACTTTCTGACAATTTTGGCAATTTACTATTTTTAGCAAGTTTTAACTTCCGGGGCC
>JASDQU010309604.1:43227-54712 GCA_032191745.1 Picea mariana
TGTGTTTATGGTTGCATCTCTGATACATTTCTGTTATATTATTGAATATCTGCAATATCTCTGTGCATTTCTTTATTATATCTCCGCTCTCATTTCGTGCCGAAAATAATCCGGATCAATGTTGCTCATAACATTTATGGTCATTGGTGTCATAGGTGCATGAGTAAGTGTGAGGCTAAAAGAATACTAGATGTCTCTCAATATATGTGAAGATGGCGGAGCAACCTTAATAGTATGTTTAGCAGTAAGAGAAAAGATGAGGAACTTCAATCTAAAGGGTATTTGGAAGCAAATGAAATATTACAGGATTTGCAAGATTAATGATTGAGATTTGGCTATATCCTCTCCAAAGTAGATTGTGTTTGGGCAAAGTGAACTGCCAAGGAAATAAAAGTCACAACCAATGCCTTTACACTTTTGTGGAACCTAGAAGTCTCTAACAAAGTGCATTTCTTTCTTTGTGGCAATGGACATGCATGAAGGACATTACTTGGAAATGAGTGTGAAAGACATTACTTGGAAAACAGTGAATTAATCATTCATCCAACTCCATCCATGAGATTGTGTATGCTCGACCAACCTATCACATCTCATACCTACGCATAAACATTAGCAATCTTTCACATGGATTCATCATCACAATGTCATCATGTGTTCATGTTACAAATCAAGGCATAACATCCAAATCATCACAACAATCATATGTCATTGGTCATCATACATGCACATCCCGGTTACTATTGTACTATGTATATCGAACTATTTTTCAATCAAAAGACACAAGTGAGAATCTCACACTCAGAAAGCAACAACACACACACACACACACACACATGTCTCTACAAGGTTCACCATCATGCATAGAAATTAGAACACATATAATATCCAACAAAGCTTCAAAAATCCAAAGGGTAACCCAACCCGCCAAGATTTGACTCCAGGTCATGCACATATCAAGGTTAAGAAAAATGGGGCATTGCAAGAGGGCACATGGAATTTGGAAGAGGGATACCAGAGACTTAACAAGGGAAAGGATGTGATGGAGTAAGTAATTGAAAATGTGAGTGTAAAAGTGCAATGTTATTTTTGCAAGGGGAGTTCAATGCAAGGGCATTTAGATCCATGTTATGGTGTAGTAGCGCAAAAGGTGACTGAAGAAATAAGTACAGAAAGAGTGATGTAGGGGTGGAGACATAGAGGGGAAGTTGGCATAGAGTAAAGGTCACAATAGAATATGTAGAGTAATGTGCATTCATAAAAGGAAAAAAGGTGTTTGTACAATGGAAAATATAGAAATCCGAAAAGTTGTTGAAGTGGTGAAGATGTTATGCCAAGAAGAGGATAAGATGAACCACTACGAGGTAGCATTTGATTTGGTTGGTAGTGAATGTGGAATTCAAAGGATCAGAGAAAGATGGAAGGTCAAGGAGATGAAGGGAAAGAAGATGATGAACAAAAGTAGACCATATTGGCTTTAAGTTAGTTGGTTCCCAAGATAAGGAAACATGAGTTGGCTTCAAGGAAGTGAGGGTTGGTTTTGAAAAGGTTAGCTCTAAGAAGGCAAAGAGTGGCATTTTAACTTGTGGAAGATGGCTTGAGGAAGGTGCAATGAGAGGAGGTTGCAATCTGAGCAAGAGTCGAGATAGTGAGAGTGAGAGAAGGAAGGAAAGATTGAGTCTGGACTTTGTGACACAAGAATCTATAAGTTGGAAATGTTCTAATAAGTTAATTAACGAGAATGAGTAAACTCTAATGAAAAATTCTTGTTTACTTAGAATTATGTCTTGTGTGTATGATTGTTATTTTTAAGCTTTATTATTTACTACCTAACAAGTTTGGTTGACTATGGGTGCAAGGTCATTGGGTGTTGACATGTCATATTGTGTCACATGTTGGCATCCTACTGTTTTGGAAAGACTGTGTGCTCGTCATAAGTCAACATTGTGAGCACCCAAAAGTTTACACCGCACAATGCCGAGTTTCAATGCATGTGCCAATCAATGGTCTATTGTGTGCACCAACCAGTTTTGTATTGTGCGCAAAGACTTGAAGAGATCACATGCATGCCAAATTCTTGAAGATCTTCATTAATGATTGTAACCATTTTTATAACAACCCGATTGGTCATGGTCGAGGTTGTGGGTGAGTTGGAAAGGTTTTTATGATTACCACGCTCCAATAGACATGAGAGGAATGCATGCAGATATGTAAAGGTTGGGTTTTTGGTTAACTAAGAGTTCATTGTGATGTTAGTTGTAGATGAGTGAGAGCTCCAGTTGCGCATGGCATTAGTTCTTGTCATGTTCAAAGATGTTATGTGAATATGACGTGAAATAAAGCAGATCAAGATCTAAGTGTATTGCTAGTCTTTGTTTCATTTTGAATGCGGGTTGAGCATGCTTCGTCTTCTGTGTAGTAAAATGTATCTGAACAATGTTGAGATTAATAAAGGAAGCATGAAGCACATTTGTCTTTGTATCTGATGTATTCTGGTCTGAATGTATGTCTATTACTTAGTATTCTACATAGCACTTATATGAATGTTGTGAATGAATGTGGAATGAATGCATGGCTCTGAGTTGGATGTTTCATGTATGTACTATTCCTTTGTGAGTTGCATGAAACCTATGGTCTTTGTGATTCTCATGGCATCTCGAGTGAGACCTTCTTCAGTCCTTGAAGATTGAATATGTTGGTTCCCATGGGGTATTTGTTGGTCAAGCCTCTCGAACCCTGGGTCTAAAACCCCCAAGCCAATAGTTGGTTTCATTTACAAGACCTGGAGGTTTTGTGCTACATGTTGAAGGAAGGATATGACACAAAAACCTTGTAGGAAGGAGATAGAAGATTGTATCTCTAAGAAGGAGGTCGAGTTCGCGTGACAAGAGACCAAGAATCTACATATCAACCTCGAACAATGGAAACAAAGGTACATCTATACATATTTACATGTAATTTTATTTGTTGAGTTTCCTTGTTTACTCCATGAGTGGATAAAGAGACAAACAAAGATTAATTATGTATGGAAGGCCCAAGAATAATTAATTTGGGACCAAGATGCGGTCAATAGACTGAGATTTGTGGATAATAGGTGGGCCAGAGATATTAATTGATGTTTTAAGTGTGTGAAAGAATGGTATATTGTTGAGTTTGTTGTGGAATGCAGCGAATCTTTTTGTAGTGTTGAAATAAAGTTTGCAATCGGCCCTAGAAGAAGATTGTTGAAAGAAATTGTTGAATTTTCTGATTTTCAAATCTGATAATTATTGCCTTGTTATTTAAATGCCACTGTAATCATAGAATAATTACACACTAAAAATATCAACAAGACTTAGCGAACTTGATGAGAGGTTATTGTAAGTAAATATTATATGAGGTGATATATTACAATTGAGGGCCCCAATATATATACTTGGCAGAGTGCACTTTCATTTAATGGACATGTATTTTCCATTATTGTCTTTTCATTAATTAATTTATTATTAATTATTAATTATTGATTATTTATATTTATACATTATAATATAAATATATTATTTATATATTATATTTATGTTGATGATTATTTCCTCACATGCACGTCTAATTAATATAGGGCTCTAATGTTGAGTAGATTCACCGAGAAGCCCCTCTTCGCAAGAGGTCTCTTGAGCCTACATCTTCAACAATAGACTAGACTTGTAAACAAGTCAAACCTACCCTATAAAAAATAGATCACTCCACCTTGGAGTAGGCAATGTGATAACATCTTGAGTCTTTATCACTCCTTGTCAAATCAACATGACTACTAGGAGAAAGAATACACCTCGGCCATTCACCACTAGCCAAATAAGCATGACCCTGTGAGTGAATGCATCATTCTCCCTCGGTCAAATCAACATGACCAATCTAGGAGAATGTTTGCCCGATGTTGCCAACTGGAGAAACATCAACATCCTGGGCCATTCACCACTGGCCAAATTAGCATGGCCTCGTGAGTGAATGTATCATCCTCCCTTGGTCAAATCAGCATGACCAATCTGGGAGAATGTCTTCCCAATGTTGAAACATAAACATAAATCCCTCTGTGGATCAAGATGTTGTTCGTAGAAAAGGGGCTGATGTGTATGGAGCTTGATAAGATGGTAGAGTAAACCCCCCCAAGAGAAGGTGGGGACATAAAGAAGGGGGGAGAAGAAAAGATGAAAGAAAGAGTGGATCTAACTAAAGGGATCTAGAAGAAGATGAGATGAGTTGAGAAGATAATGGATCTAGAAGAGGAGAGGAGAAGAAGAGCCAAGAGATACACAAGAAGAGTCGAGATAAGGAGGCCACTCGAGTAGAGAAGCAGAGAAAATAAAGAAAGGGGTGATGAACAAGTAGTAAGATCCAAGATGAAGAGAAGCAAAACCACATTAGAAGGGTGTGGAGGAGAAAGATTTGTGCCATAGAGGAGACCAAAAGAAGAGAGGCCATTGAAGAGATGCAGAATTAGGAGTGAGGTATCAAGAGAAGATACCAGAAATAGTGGGAGTAGGATCGAAGAAAACGAAGTCAGATCCCCTTGGCTAGTGAGAGATGTAGTCACATCAAGGGAATATGGGGCACAAAGTAGTAGTGCTGACACAAAAAAAATAGCGATGGATCCCTTCAAGAAGGAGCAGAGACATTGAGATTTATGATAAGGCTTGCACAACTAGAGATAGGGAGCTCTTTTAGATCCATCACCAAAGAAGATGAGAGAGTATGGAGGAACCCCCTCTTTGAATCACCCCCCTTGTGCATTTGTCATTAAGAAGAAAGAACTGAAGAAAGTATAGAGGTGAGAGAAGTAGAAGAAGAGAGCTTAGAAGACAGGGAAGGAGAAGTTGAAGTCAATGACACTTCGCAAGAAAGATCGTCAGAAGCAACAACAACAAATAGTAGTTAGTCAGAAAGACACAATTCTAGATCAGTATGGCAAACCAGGATTCAACCCTTAGGCTTTCTGCATTTCATGGGACGGGAAGACATGATGTGGAATAACAATGGTTCACATGTGAAGTTATATGGTCTATGAAGAGAGTCACAAATGAGGCATCAAAGATTGCGCTGCTAAAGACCACATTCAGAGATAGGGCTCTAACTTGGTACATGAAGTACAAGATTGTTACATTGACGGGACAAGCAAGGTCCCTTACAGAAATAAAGAGAGATCTCCAAAGAGAATTTCATAAGCAGAAGTCTAAATCACAGTGTATAATCAAGATCAAAGAGATTAAGCAACAAGCTGGAGAAACCGTGTGGGATTATGACCAACGTTTCAAGATTCTATTGGATAGACTGACATTTCAGATCCAAGATGTCCAACACAAAGAATGGTTTATTATCATAATCCTACCACACGGTCGAGTCCCACTCACCCAACAAAAGGTAACGACCCAAGCAGAGGCCATAGAAATTACAATGCACTTAGAGTCTACACCAGGAGGTGGAAAGATGTTGACAGGGATGGCGCAGGTACAATCTCAACTCACAAACCTCACCATACAACTACAAGATATGGTGAAGGCTAAGGTGGTGCACGAGAATGTTTGGTGTACCTTATGCCACACAGAAGGTCACCGTAGAGATGAGTGTCTTGCACTGAGAAGTTACACAATGACGAGCACATTGAATTCATTTCTAATGGGACCACAAACCAAGTGGTGTGAGATCTATAGACAATGGGGTCATATAACTCCCCATTGTCCAAAATTGTAGAAGTATCAAAAGAGCAAGCACACTCCATTTTGAGAGTTTTGCAAATCTAGGGGCCATGATGTGAACAACTGTCAGTAGTTGTAGCTAATGAAGGATCACACTACAGATGCTTACTGGGTCTAGGAAGAGAATAAGGGTGGAGACCACAGAGGCTTCGACAAAGACGGCTACCGAGGAGGCTAGAGAGGAGGATATGGAATAGGAAGAGGAAGAGGATACAATGGTGGAGGAAGACAAACTACATGTTTTAACTATGGTGAGATAGGCCACTTGTCACGATTTTGTACCAAGCCACATGGACTATGTGGATATTTCCACAATACAGACCATGTCATGGAGGATGGCCCAGAGTTATTGGCTAAATAGGAAGAAAAGAAGGGGCACTGCAATATGGTGATTATTGAGTTGTACGAAGATCATAAGTCAAAAGAAGAAGCGGATGTATAGGTGGTAACACAAGGAGGCATTCATATGGGATCTGACCTAGAACGAGGAGAAAGTTTAGGGTAGAATGTAAAAGGAAAGATCATAAAAGTAGTGCAAGCACCTCCTAAGTTTTATGTCATGCAACAAAAGCAATTATTATGTGATGCACATAGGGCTCTCGATGAGGACAACACACACAAAGAATTGCAACGCACATCATAGAGGGTGCTGGAAGAGGCCTACACGTGTGAAGAATTGCAACACATGATGTAGAGGGTGCTGGAAGAGGCCCGCATGCACAAAGAAGTGCAATATACAATGCAGAGGGCACTAGAAGAGGAACGTGTGCACGAAGAATTGTGACACACAATGAGAGAGGAAACACATCACAACACTTACCCAAAGGATAAATAAAAAAGCTAGGTAAGTGACTTCTTGCGTTGTTGTCTTAAGGTGTTGGGTGATCTTATAGTTGTAAAGAAATTGAACCACGTGTTGACAAGATGTATGGAGGAAGGGGAGACCGATGTTGTTATTTATGCCCTGTTACCAAAACGAGATGTGCACCATGTAAGCAGGAGGAAGCTTACAGGGAGAGAATTTAAAATGATAGTTGAGCTAGAGAGTTACAATATGGATGATTTCATGTTGGACCTAGGATCGGACGTGAATATCTTGCCGAAGAAACCATGGGATTTGATGGGTAAACCAAAGTTGGTGTGGTCCCTCATTCAAATCAAGCTTGACAAACAATACATAATTTATCCAATTGGTAGGTTGGAGTAAGTGGAAGTGAACCATTGATGGGGTAAAAACTAAAGTAGACTTCGAAGTGATTGAAATTATTGATGAATCAAACCCCTATCCAACTCTACTTGGAATTGACTGGGAATTCGATAATAATGTCGTACTAAATATGAAGCAATGACAAATGTCCTTTGAGATAGACACCTTTGGTGTTATTGCGCCATTAGATCCAAATGAGGGTGACAAATCTAATGAGCCCATGAATGAAGTGTTAGATTTTGAGCTTGATTTCTTATGCAGATTAATTCTTTTATTTTCTTCAATACTTTGATTCCAACTTAATACACTTCAACAATTTCAAATCATAATCGAATAGCAATAATTATGTAGATAAGTAAACATGCATATCAACAACACATATACCCTGGGGAAACCCTATACAGGGAGAAAAACCCGAGCAAACAATATTCCTTTATTGCATTAATAATGAAAGATCTCTTACAAATATCCACCATGAATGTACTTCTCTCAGAGAGCTTACCAAGATGACTCTGACCTGACAAAGACTTACAAGACCTTGCTGAAATAGACCTTTGATATGTTGCCTCTTTATCACTGATGTGCTCCTCTATTACTTCACCCTCAACCTGCACATGAAAACTCTGTTTCAAAATTGTGTTGCAAAACTATGTTGTGAAACTGTATTGAGGAGAGTGTTCGACCTCTTCTTATATAGGTTGAAGAGGGGAAGAGGAGAAGCTCAAAATAGTAACATGAATGCATCTATTAGTCATAACTCATCTCCATACTTTAGTTCAAACTTAGAACTAGACTTGAGATTGGTTACAACTCAACATTACACTTTAGTTTGAACTTAGAACTAGACTTGAGATTGGTTACAACTCAACATTATACTTTAGTTCGAACTTAGAACTAGACTTGAGACTAACATGCTTTAGTTCGAACTTAGAACTAGACTTAAGACTTTAGTTGCAACTCAACATTACACTTTAGTTCTAGACTCAAGACTTTAGTTGCAACTCAACATCACACTTTAGTTCTAAATAGAACTAGACTTAAGAATTTAGTTGCAACTCAACATTACTAAAAATAGAACTAGACTCGAGATTTTAGTTGCAACTCAATATTACACTTTAGTTCTAACATAGAACTAGATTCAAGACTTTAGTTACAACTCTTGACAAGTCAATTCTAAATTCTCTTCATGGTGGATAATGTTTACACGTGCCAACGCACTAGATCAATACAATTACATCAATTGCAATATTAGGAATATCGTTTGTTTCTAGCTCATAGGAATTTTACATTCAACCTAACTTTTGCTAGATACCTTGACTTTTTCTCATGGCTCATAAGGTTTGACTAGGCTCACAGAGGTTGTATGTTCCCCCTGACTTTTGCACTAGTCTGTCTATGCTCACAGAGGTTGTATGTTCCCCCTGACTTTTGCACTAGATTGTTTATGCTCACAGAGGTTGTACGTTCCCCCTGAATTTTGCATTAGACTCACATAACATCTCATTCGTCTTGACTTTTGGTTTGACTCACAGAGGTTGTCCATTCCCCCTGGCTTTTGTCAATACCTCACAAGACTGGTTGATTCTCCAAATCTCCCTGGCTAGCCTCAGGGTGGACCATATGGCCTCTCATTGGAGAATGATTGTTGATGCTGCCAAATTTAACACTCCCTCTCAGCGAGGGAGTCATTCTTAGCCACACCAAGCTTGCCTCTTAGCTGCACAAACTGTCTTGAGGTCAGAGGCTTGGTCAGGATATTAGCTACCTCCTCGCTCGTGGCTATGTACTGTAACTTTACAGTTTTTCTTTGGACCAAGTCTCGGATGTAGTGGTATCTCATGCCAATATATTTTGACCTGTCATGAAATATCGGGTTCTTTGCCAATTTTATGCAACTTTGATTATCACAGTGAACCATCGTCGTCTCGAGCTTGTCACCAAACAACCCAGAAACCAATTTTCTGAGCCATACTACTTCCTTGCTAGCATCACTTGCTGCAATGTACTCAGCCTCTGCTAAACTTTGTGCAATGGATCCCTGCTTTCGGCTTGACCAAGAGATCATAGCGGATCGTAAACTAAAGCAGTATCTGGAAGTACTCTTCCGATCCACTGGGCTTCCTGCCCAGTCAACATCTGCATACCCATGCAAAAATAAACCACCACTGGATGTATATCTCAGACCATAAGTAATGGTCCCTCTGAGATATCTCAAGATGTGCTTTGTTGCCACCCAATGTCTCTGTTTCTGTTTAATCATGAACTGACTCATTGCATTCACTGCATAGCATATATTTGGCCTAGTGTGGATCATGTACATCAATCATCCAATCAGCTGCCTAGACATGGTGGGATCCACCAAATCTAAACATGTATCAGAATCATGCAACTTCTTCAGGTTGGTAACCATCGAAGTAGACATGGATTTGAAATCCATCATACCAAACCTCTTTAGTACATCCACTGTGTATTTTCCTTGTGCCAGAAATATCTCGCCCTGTCTTTGCCACACTTCCAATCCTAGGAAGTAATGCATCAAGCCTGAGTCTTTCATCTCAAATTCTGAGGTTAGATCCCTCTTACACCAGGCTATTAGCCTTTCATTTCCTACTAGAAAAAGATCATCAACATACAAGATTAGTATAACAGGTTGGTTACCTCTTACCTTGAAGTATAGATTTGCATCAGCATCACTTTTTTGAAAGCCCAAGCTTTTAAGAAAGCCATCAATCCTATCATACCAAACTCTGGGAGCTTGCTTAAGACCATACAAGGTCTTCCTTAGCTTGCATACATGAGTGCCTTTGTTATGCAGTATAAAACCATTTGGTTGTTCCACAAAGACCTCCTATTCAATCTTTCCATTCAAGAATGTTGTTTTCACATCCATCTTATGTAGTTTCCAACCAAGTACGGAAGCTAAAGAAATAATAGCTCGAATGGAGGTATACCTGGCTACAGGAGAAAAAGTCTCTGCGTAGTCGATTCCTTCTTTCTGAGTGAAGCCTCTAGCTACAAATCTTGCTTTGAACTTTTCCACACTTCCATCAACTGCATGTTTGATCTTATAGATCCATTTGGAAGAAACCACTGATTTGTCTTTTGGTCTTGGCACAATGTCCCAAACATTGTTCTTTATAATAAACCTGTATTCCTCAAGCATGGCATCCTTCCATACTTGTAATTTATCTACTTCTTCAAATGAAGAAGGTTCGGCATCACTAATGTTGCTCATCAGTGCAACATAGCCTCCAAACCTATGAGGCCTCTTCCTTTTCCTGAAAGTTCCTTTGGGAGCAGCTATCCTTTTTGCTTCCCGCACTATTTCTTTAAGCCACCCTGGCTTCCTTTTGGTTGGAGGTTCTTCAAGAATTCTTTCTAACACTTCAGCGGGTTTTCATTACTTGGCCCTTCACGAGGTTCCTCCCTCTGATCATTTGACTCTTCATTTTCAGAAGAGGGTGAAGTTGCCTGAACTGCCTCTGAATCCTTTTGAAGCTCTCTGGATTTCTTAGATGCGACTTCCTCATGGAAAGTCACATCTCTACTTACCTCTATTTGCCTCTGACCTGGTACATAAATCTTGTAAGCTTTGGAGTTCTCAATGTACCCTACAAAAACCCCTTTCTTGCCTGAGGGTTCCATCTTTGTCCTCTTTTCCTCAGGGACATGAATATACAAAGGACATCCAAATATCCTTATATGCCCTACTTCAGGTTTGATCCCTGAAAAGACTTCTCCAGGAGTCTTATACTTCAAAATAGCATGTGGACACCTGTTCTGAATATACACGGCAGTGGAGGTATCTTTTTCCCATAAAGAATTTGGCAGATCCTGGTCAAACATCATTGCTTTCGCTGCCTCACAAATAGTCCTATTTTTCCTCTCAGCAAGACCATTTTGTTGAGGATTATATGGCACCGTCAATTGTCTCTTGATTCCTGCTAACTTGCATAAACCCTCAAACTAAAGAGATTCAAACTCTCCTCCATTGTCTGCTCTAAGGATTTTGATGTGTTTCCCTGTCTGCTTTTCAATAAAGGCTTTATATTCTTTGAATTTATCAAATGTGTCACTTTCAGCTTTAAGAAAATATATCCAACATTTTCTTGAGTAATCATCAATAAAGATGACATAATACAAACAACCACCGAGTGAGGGAGATGACATGGGACCACATACAGAACAATGAACCATATCTAAGATGCCCTGAGCTTTGTTATCACTACTAGGAAATGCTTTCTTTATATTTTTACCTAGCATGCATCCCTTACAAATTTCACTTTTACTAAGAGAAATAGAGGGCATGCCACATACCATGTTCTGTAGATCTAGAAGAGCTTTGTAATGAAGATGTCCAAGTCTTTTGTGCCATGACTCGCTGGAGCTAGTTGCATCATGAGCCAAAGCTTGAACTGACTATCCTAACACGACGTATAGTCCTCCACTGCGAGTTTCAATGGGTTCTGTTGTACTTAAGTGGCTACCTTTAGCCCATAGTAGTGCCTTCCTGTCCTTGAAGATCACCCAATATCCCTTGAGGACAAGGGAG
>JASDQU010309605.1:6004-33536 GCA_032191745.1 Picea mariana
ATAGGTGTTGATCTATATTTGATATTCTGTGTAGACTTTTCTGTTTATGAATCGAGTTTCATGAATGATAAAGGATATTGTGTGGAGTCAAGTGGGAAGTAGTATATGGCAAGTTGATCCATATTTTTAAAGTTCAATTTTTACTTCTTGTCAAAGTCCTTTTGTATGGTTTTCATCAGGGATTTCTAAGTTTTACCTTGGTCCATGCCCCCACATGGATTTTTGTAAGAGAAGGATACTTTTGATTTCTTGGAATGAAATAAAGAGATTTCTATTCTGTCTCTTTTGTGTTAATTTGTGCCTTGGTATTTTTTCTTTTGATCTCCACATCTACTTTCTGCAATCTGTATATGTTCAAAAAATTATATAAAAATGTTATATTTTGCAACATTTGTATTTCAAAATCATCCTAAGCCCTTGTAATTAATACTTGTGGATTTGGAAATACATTTTGAGGCTATAAACATAGGGTAATATTCCTAACTATATTTCCTTATCCAAGAAATATTAAAAAATGCTTGAGTAAGGTAAATTCATACCTTTTCCTCAACATTTATTTGGAGACCATACTGAGCAGATATTCCATATCTCTCTGGTTGATTGTATGTTTGATTATCATTGACTATATTGATTCTTTTGATTCTTTGATTGTTTCTTTTCTTCATGACTGTACTTGTTGCAAGGCATCCTAATATTGAGCCCGATGATGCAGGGGCATCATAAACAGTCAAGCGAGCATAGAGGCGAAAGACAGCTGGAAAGAGCAACATGCATTTTTCACGTTTTGGAATGTTTTGAAAGTTTAAGGGAGTGGATATTAATGTAATAGCTAGGAGGAAGGCATACTTTGCATTTATATCTTGGAGATTGTAAAACAGATCTGGAGAGGTTACTCTCATCTACCAATGTAAAAGGCATTTAAGCCCAGTTAATGAAAGTAGGTAGGTTTGAATTAATAAGATTAGATAGTTCAGAGAGCAGGAGGGGAAACGGGTATAGACACCCTCACCATTGTATCATGGTAGAAAATTGTAACATTAGAGCATAGAGAAGAAGAAGAGAGCTATAGATAAGAATCCATGTACAGGAGCTTTGAATTAATATATGAATCTTTGAATCAGAATTCATGGTGTTATGATGTTTTCTATTTTTACATGGTGAATGGTATGCTTACAGTTGTTATTCTCTCTGGTTATGCATTTTCTTTAATACTATGTGAATGTATGGTTTCATGTTGAATGTTTGAAATCTGAGAGAGAAACAGAATGAGTTTCAATTGTTTCTCTTATTGAGTGAGAGTTCCTGCAAGGAGTGCAGTGAAACATTCACAAGGAGTGCGTTGACGAAGTTCTGAGTCTTATCTCGGAAAGCTCAGGAGGGATACCATTGTTCTCATTCCCACAGAAGTGCAGCAGAAGCATCGAAGCCATGCAAGGTGTGTGCAGGCTAGTCGAGGCCTTAGAACTTATTCACTAAGGTTGAGGAGGGAAAGATTGCTATTGTAGGGAGTGCACAAAATCTAAAGATCAAATACCCAAAAGTACTTGATAGATTGCCGCAAGGAGTGCACGCAGGAGTCCTTTCAAGGCTTGAAGTTGCTAGAGAAAGTTCAGGAGGGTTAACACCTTTGAAAGTACCCAAAGGGAGGTGGAGATTGAAAATGTATCACAAAAGTTAAGTCCTAGTGGAAGAACTTTGGTCCATTTCACATAAGCCGTCAAGGAGGAATAGATGATTGGAATTCTCTGTGGTGAATTCACGAAGCCGCGAGGACCGTAGGATCCAGATGAGTTGTAGGGAAGATAAGGTTTGGGAGAATCCATTCCGTTGGTGTCAAGTTTCACGTCGACCATTGATCGTGATCTATCTGATCCATCAGATTATTTCGGCATTTCAAGGATCCTGACGAAAAGGAGTTGAGCATAGTGGAACGAAAGTCCCGAAGTCACGAGTTGCGATAGCAATTGGCGTGGAGTTTCAGGATTTCGGCACTTCGAGTGTCAGGAAACCGAGGAGGTAGCATTTTGGGATCAAGAGTTTCAAACTCCCTATACCCAGAAGCCCAAAATAAAGCAGTTCGTCAGATTGAGAGAGGCTCATGTGAATGCGTGGCACATCTGTCAGGTGGGGACCACAAGGGTGACAAGTGGTGTGTACTCACCCATCGAGGGGTCAACCCATAGTTTCCCTATCACATCTTGGGATTTTGCAAAGGAGGAGCATGAAGGCTCTACACTCCAACTCGCAAGGTTACGAGTTGTAAGAAGTCCGAAAGGGAAGTTAGACTATTGTGACTATCACATCTCGGAGTCTCGTAGAAAAAGAGCATGAGAGCTCAACGCTTCAAATTGCGACATTGTGAGTTGTGAAGGATGCTTGTGCTAGGGATAGTTATGGTTGTGTGGAGGTGAAGCTCGTACCTTGTGCCTATTCGCATAAGGGGGTTTTATAAGGATCTGTGGATCGATTCGTTGAAGGTTCCGATCGGGACCCGAAAGAGCCACCTTGGCTCAAGGATATTTGAACAATCCTGTGAGCAGATCACAGCCTGCGGGTTGGGGGTCTGCATCAGTTTGGTATCACAACTTGAATCTATTTGTATATTGTAGACAGAGGGAGCGAGAGGTGAAGAAGTACTCTGATACATATCAGAGTAGTAGGACAAATTATTTTCTTTCTGTAGCAGAGAACAGAGGAAATTTCTCAGCCATGCCACCGAGAAGAAGAGATAGACCAATGCCTGATCCAGTAGTGGAAAGGGAAATGTGTGAATTACATGCCAGACTTGATGCCATGGAGACAGCATAGAGACACACAGTTGACGCTAGGGATATCAGCGAGGCTGACAGTGAAAATGAAGTTGGACATGAAAAATAAGTCGCGGTCGAAGATGCTGCAGATGAATGCCTATTCAGGGCTATTGCAAGGATAGGTTCCAGAGAAAAGATGGAGATTCCCATGTATGATGGAAACCTAGATGTTGAAGAGATTCTAGACTGGATTAAAGCTCAAGATAAATACTTCAACTATGAGGATGTCGAGGAAGATAAGAAAGTCAAACATGTTGTCGCTATACTTAAAGGGCATGCAACACTATGGTGGGATGAACTGTAGGCTAACAGACGTTGCAAAGGCAAGAAAAAAATCAAAATATGGGATAGAATGGTTGCGAAGATGAAATCCAAATTCATACCCAAGGACTATCAAATCACTTTGTTTCGGAGGATGCAGAATTTGAGACAGAAGTTGATGTCAGTGAAAGAATACATTGAATAATTCTACAATATAAACATCAGGGTAGGTCATCGGGGAAGCGATGATGAAAAGGTTGCCAAGTACATGAATGGTTTGCGATATGACATCCAAGACGAGATGAGCATGATGATCATTCAAAATGTAGAGGATGCTTATCAGATAGCTCTGAAAGCTAAAGAGAAGCTGAGCCGAAGGCAAGGTCAAAGAGACTGAGGCAGAAGTCAAACCAGAGGCAAAACAATTGCCCAAGACAAAACTCAGAAATCTAAAGAAGAGGGGAAGAAAACTCAAACTCAAACTGAGAGAGGAGGAAGCTCACAGAGAGGGAAATATGCTGATAGAAATACTTTTCCTTGAACCAGAGGAAGAGGAAGAGGTAGAGGCGGTGAAGTAAAATGTTTTGTCTGTGGAAAGAACGGACATAAATCTTATGAATGTCCAGACAGAAAGAAATATGGTGTGGAGACTCACATTTCCGAAGCTCAAGGATGGAATGTTGAGGCAGAAGATGCTGAGGGCGAAAGATCCTTGATGATGAGGAAAGTTCTCTTGAAGCCAGAGAAGGAGGAAGAGAACCCAATCCAAAGAAATAGTATGTTTCAGACTTCTTGCAAAACAAGAGACAGTGTATGCAAGGTAATAGTGGACAGTGGTAGCACAGACAATCTCGTTTCTACAAATATGGTTGAAAATCTAGAGCAAGAGACTATCGTACATCCAAGCCAATATAGAGTTTCATGGCTACAAAAAGGACATTAGGTAAATGTCACTAAACAATGTTTAGTTGAATTTAAAATAGGAGGATATAAGGATGAAATATTATGTGATGTCATTTCCATGGATGTTTGTCATCTATTGTTGGGTAAACCATGGAAATATGACAGAAATGGGGTTCATGATGGGAGAAAGAACACATACACCCTGGAGAAGAATGGGAGAATGCACATGTTGTTGCCAATCAAAGATAAAGAAGTGAAACCAGAGGTGAGCAACACTGTACTTCTCATGAGTGGGAAGGAACTTCTTAATGAGGTTAAGAAGAAGGAAGACACACAATTTGTTGTGGTCAGGAAGCCTAGAATTGTTTTGACCAGTATAAGAGTGGATGATTTACCAAAGGAAATCCAAAAGTTACTGGAAGAGTTTGTTGATATAGTAGTGGACGAACTACCTCGTTCGTTGCCACCTATTATAAGTATAAGCCATCACATTGATCTTATACCTAGAGTCAGTTTACTAAAAAAAGCAGCGTATAGGTTGACATCGCAAGAGAATGAAGAAGTCAAGAGACAAGTCCAGGATTTAATGGACAAAGGGTTGATTAGAGAGAGCTTGAGTCCACGCATTGTTCCAACAGTGCTTAGCCCAAAGAAAGATGGAGGCTGGAGAATGTGTACAGACTCAAGGGAAATCAATAATATTACCATCAGATATAGATTTCCATTACCAATGATGGACGATTTGATGGATTGCTTGAGTAGAGAAAGATTTTTTTCAAAGATTGATTTGAAAAGCGGATATCATCAGATTCACATGAGAGAAGGTGATGAATGTAAGACAACATTCAAGACAAATGAAGGGCTATATGAATGTCTTGTTATGCCATTTGGCTTAACGAATGCGCCTAATACTTTCATGAGGTTGATGAATGAAGTCCTGAAGGATTTCATAGGGAAATTTGTCATTGTATATCTTGACGACATATTGATTTTTAGCCAGACAGAAGAAGAACACTTAAATCCTTTAGCTGTAGTGATGAAGAGATTATATCAAGAGAAGTTGTTGATTAATGTGAAGAAATCATCATTTATGAGGACAAAACTCATTTATTTGGGTGTTGTTATCTCTGCAAATGAGCTAAACATGGACCCAGAAAAGTTAAATGCGATTAAGAATTGGCCATCGCCGAAAAGTGTGTTTGAAGTTCGAAGCTTCCATGGTTTGGCTAGCTTCTATAGGAAATTCATCTGAAATTTTAGTGGGATTAGCGCACCGATGATGGACACGGTGAGGGAAAGACATAAATATTTTCACTGGATAGAGGAAGTAGAGAAGGGTTTCAACCTGCTGAAGAAGAAGATCATTGAGAAGACAATTTTGGTTTTGCCAGATTTCAGCAAGACATTCCTGGTCATGTGTGACGCGAGTGGATTTGCAATTGGAGCGGTCTTGAGAGAGGATGACAGACCGATCGCATACTTTAGTGAAAAAACCGAATGAAGCGAAGGTTAAGTACTCCACATATGACAAGGAATTATATGCGCTCATACAAGCGCTGAAGAAATAGAGGCACTATTTGGTTCCCAAGGAGTTTGTTTTGTACAGTGATAACCATGCTTTACAATTCGTAACTCAACAGGAGAAGTTGAACCAAAAACATGTTAAATGGGTTGAATTCATGCAGAATTTTACTTTTGTGATTAAGCATATTTCTGGAACTGCTAACAAAGTTGTTGATGATTTGAGTAGGAAATGTTTACTTATGCAGGAATTCAGAGTCAAAACTTTGGGTTTTGATAACCTCAAAGAGATGTACAAAGATGATCCAGATTTTAAGGAAGCATATGAGGCATCTGAGAATTCAATTCTCAGGGACAGAAGCCATTAGACCAAATATATGATCCAAGATGGATTATTATTCAAGGGCAATCAGCTATGTATTCCAAAATGCTCCATGAGGGAGAATTTGTTGAAGGAAAAACACAGTGGAGGATTGGCTGGACACTTTGGTCATGATAAGCCGTTCTCAAAATTGAATGGCTCATATTTTTGGCCAGGGATGAGGACATATGTTAAGAAATTTGTGGACAGATGCAGAATTTGTCAGCATGCAAAAGGGAATAGGCAGAACATAGTGTTATACTAGCCATTACCCATACCTGAGAGGCTGTGGGATGCAGTGAGCATGAATTTTGTATTGGGACTGCCAAGGACACAAAGAGGATGTGATTCGATCTTTGTGGTAGTCGACAGATTTTCCAAGATGGCACACTTCATACCATGCCAGAAAGCCAGTGACGCAACTCACATTGTGAATCTGTTTTTCAAAGAAGTCGCCAGACTTCACAGCTTGCCCAGGAGTATCATTTCTGATCGGGATACCAAGTTCATGGGACATTTATGGAGGACTTTATGGAAGAAGCTGGGGACAAGTTTGTCATTTAGCTCAGCGTATCATCCTCAAACGGATGGACAAACAGAAGTCATGAATAGAAGCTTGGGGGATTTCTTGAGGAGCCTAGTGACTGAACACCACAGTCAATGGGATTGCATTCTACCACAGGAAGAATTTTCTTACAATGATTCACTCAATAGAAGCACAGGGCAGAGTCCATTTCAAATTGTATATGGAATGCAGCCAAGGGGAGTTTCTGAATTGAGAGATTCAGAAAAAAATGAATTCAGGAGTGCTAGCACAGAGAATTTTGCAGAAGCAATGAAGGAGCTTCACAGCTGAGTCAAGGAGTGATTGCATAGTTCAAGTCAAGAATATAAGCACAGAGCATATCAACATAGGTGAGAAATTCAATTTGAAGTTGGTGATCTGATTCTTGCACATCTAAGGAAGGAAAGGTTTCCAAAGGGAACATATAACAAGCTGAAGATGAAAAAGATTGGACCATGCAAGGTCATGAAGAAATTTGGGGCAAACGCATATGAGATTGAATTACCCAATGGGATCGTAATTTCACCGATATTCAATGTTGTAGATTTGTACCCTTACAGAGATGAAGAAACAGGAACAAAAAATGAACATCCAGAGGTTCAATGGACTAAACAAATGCCTGTAGTTGAAAAGTCGCAGATAGAAAGCATAATTGACAAGAGAGTCAACAAAAAGACCAGGAGGAAGGAGTATTTTGAATACTTGGTCAAGTGGAAGGGACATCCAGTTGAAGATGCCAACTGGGAAGATGAAGCATAAATTCAGAAGAATGGACAAACTGTGCAAGAGCTCATGAACAAGAGTTCATGAAAATTTTCAAGAAAGCGAGTATGATGTCGGGGCATCATAAACAGTCAAGCGAGCATAGAGGTGAAAGACAGCTGGAAAGTGCAACATGCATTTTTCACATTTTGGAATGTGTTGAAAGTTTAAGGGAGCGGATATTAATGTAATATCTAGGAGGAAGGCGTACTTTACATTTATATCTTGGAGATTATAAAACAAATCTAGAGAGGTTACTCTCATCTGTCAATGTAAAAGGAATTTAATCCTAGTTAATGAAAGTAGGTAGGTTTGAATTAATAATATTAGACAATTTAGAGAGTAGGAGGGAAGACGGGTACATACACCCTCACCATTGTATCATGGTAGAAAATTGTAACATTAGAGCATAGAGAAGAAGAAGAGAGCTGTAGCAGAGAGCTGTAGAGAAGAATCCATGTACAGGAGCTTTGAATTAATATATGAAGCTTTGAATCAGAATTCATGGTGTTGTGATGTTTTCTGTTTTTACATGGTGAATGGTATGCTTACAATTGTTATTCTCTCTGGTTATGCATTCTCTTTAATACTGTGTGAATGTATGGTTTCATGTTGAATGTTTGAAATCTGAGAGAGAAAGAGAATGAGTTTCAATTGTTTCTCTTCCTGAGTGAGAGTTCCTGCAAAGCATACAGTGAAACATCCGCAAGGAGTGCATTGACGAAGTTCTGAGTCTTATCTCAGAAAGATTAGGATGGATACCATTGTTCTCATTCCCGCAGAAGTGAAGGAGAAGCATCGAAGTCGTGCAAGGTGTGTGAAGGCTAGTCAAGGCCTTAAAAATTATTCACTAAGGTTGAGGAGGGAAAGATTGATGTTGCAGGGAGTGCACAGAATCGAAAGATAAACTACCCAGAAGTAATTGATAGATTTCCGCAAGGAGTGCGTGCAGGAGTCCTTTCGAGGCTTGAAGTTGCTAGAGAAAGATCAGGAGGGTTAACACCTTTGAAAGTACCCAAAGGGAGGCAGAGATTGAAAACATATCGCAAAAGTTAAGTCCCAGTGGAAGAACTTTGTTCCATTTCACATAAGCCATCAAGGAGGAATGAACGATCGAAATTCTCTGTGGTGAATCCACGAAGCCACGAGGACCGTAGGATCCATAGGAGTTGTAGGGAAGATAAGATTTGGGCGAATCCATTTTGTTGGTGTCAAGTTTCACGTCGACCGTTGATCGTGATCTATCTGAGTCGTCAGATCATTTTGGGATTTTGGGGATCCTGACGACAAGGAGTTGAGCACAGCGGAATGAAAGTCCTAAAGTCATGATTTGCGACAGGAATTAGCGTGGAGTTTCAGGATTTCGACACTTCGGGTGTCGGGAAACTGAGGAGGTAGCATTTTGGGATCAAGAGTTCCGAACTCATGATACTCAGAAGCCCGAAATAAAGCAGGTCATCAGATTTAGCGAGGCTCGTGTGAATGTGTGGCACATATGTCAAGTGGGGAGCGCAAGGGTGACAGGTGGCATGTACTCGCACATCGAGGGGTCAACCCATAGTTTCCCTATCACATCTTGAGATTTCACAAAGGAGGAGCATGAAGGCTATACACTCCAACTTGCAAGGTTGCGAGTTGCGAGAAGTGCGAAAGGGAAGTTAGACTATCACGACTATCACATCTTGGGGTCTCGTATGAAAAGAGAATGAGATCTCAACGCTTCAACTCGCGAGATTATGAGTTGCAAAGGATGCTTGTGCCAGGGCCAGTTGTGGTCGTGTGGAGGTGAAGCTCGTACCTTGCACTTGTTCGTATAAGGGGGTTTCAGAAGGACCTATGGATCGATTTGTTGAAGGTTTCGATACTGACCTGAAAGAGCCACTTCGGCTCAAGGAGATTTGAATAATCCCGTGAGCGGATCTCGGCCTACGGGTTGGGGGTCTACGTCACCCAGTCTTAAAGATCAGAACATAATTTATTTAACCTTGTTTAATACCATCTTAGAGACCGATAATACCCGGGTTGAGATTGAATGGTCATGGGAAGTGACTGAACAAGACATAAGTTTTAGAGAATGTTGGGAAGCTAGGAAAAGACAACCTAAGAATCATCCATAGCTTCTCTTTTTCCTAAAGTTTTGATCTTCTTTTCATGTCCTTAAACCCTCACATCTCAAGGAGAAGAAGAGGTTTATCACCCTAGATCAACCGTATTGTTGAAATAGGAAGAAGAAACATTGTTTTGTGAGTCCAACAAATTACTCTAAGGAGAAATTTGTCTGATTCATCCAGTTCATCTCTCTCTCACCTACCTATCATTCAGAAGATGGCATCTAGTGGTGGATCTGGTGGCACTAGAGGTGCTTCTTCATCTCAACCTTCCACATCGTTGATGATTGGTATCTTGTATAGTCATCAAGTCCCTGTTCAATCTACTACAAACCCCACCAAATTCATTAAAAAGTATGGGATTTTTTAGCTTGAAGAAGATGCTACAACTAGTCTGTGGCATGTTTCCTCCACTCTTAACCTAGCACTTGCTACTCGTCCAATTCCTAAATTAAAAGATCATCTCCCTAGGTTTCCAGGAAATAACATGGTCACTAAGAATGAACATTTGGTGGAATTTTCTAATGCATGTCACAACATAGGCACCAATGACAATGACACTTGTATGTGCTTATTTGTTAAATACCTTGAAGGGAAGGCAACAAACGATTTCTTTGCTATTCCTCCGAAGATTCTTTCCACTTGGGAGGTGTTAGTATATTGGTTCAAGTCTACCTACGGGTAGTATAAGATCCCCGTCAAGAAATTACAAGAGTACAATAACATTGCTTATAAAGATGGTAAGACTATCAATTCTTTCAACTTGCATTTCACCAAATTGTATAACCAAATTCCCGAACTTATTCTCCCTTAGAACCAAGCCACTTTTATTCATTACTATAATTCTTAACCTTCCCCCTACCGTGATAGGTTTGAGAAAAAATACATTGATAACCTTGGTTCCTCTTTGATGTAATGATCCCAAGCCATTATGCAAGGATCATCACGGTTTTGGTGTCTTTTTAAAACTTTTTTTGAGTGAGGTATTTCATCAAACAATTTGTTGATCTATTGGTTTACTTGTGTTTACTTGTTGAATAGCCTCTTGATTTTTTCCTTACAGTTTACCGATGTGTTTATATGTGTGTATGCAGCAAATAGCAGGAAGAGACGACCATGGAACATACCTCAACCATATGCAATATGATAAACAAGACAAAACATCTCTACTGCTTTATTCATAAAATAGATAAACCTGCTACAATGAAGATGCCGATATGGAATGATCAATAGATGGCCAACAAGATAGACAATAGAGCTGCTACAAAATGCTCCCAAAAATACAAAATAAGCCTCCAAAGGCTAGATAAGAGATGAAGACCAATGCCAAGTGCCAAACCCCTCAAGCTGGAAGATGCCACGCCCTCCTGTAGTGTTGAAGCTCCTCAATATTTTGGCCCTGCTGTCAAATATGTCCAATCACCCCAAGAAAGATGCCAACTAATAGATCGGCCAACTACAAGGACAACCCAGGTGTCCAAATCTCCAAATCCACTCTCAAACCCTGTAGATCTGAAACTCCTCCACTGAATGGTGTGCCCCACTGGATGACTAAAGCCCTAGATAATTCGGCCCCTATTGAAGGAGGCCTCCAAATGCTCTGAAAATCTCCAGAAATATAGATCAGGACACTGCAAGTAACTAGGTGAAGTCTCAGGGTCAGATCTGAAGTGTAACTCCTCCAAACTGACTAGATCTGAATCTCAGAAATGCCCTCCTTCTCTTCAATTCGTCCCAATGCTCTAGAAAATCATCTGTACCATAAATCTCTCTTAGAAAGCACTAGGAATGATGGTGAAGACCTTGCAAGAAGAACCCAAGTGATGGAATCTCCAAAAACCCTGCTAATCTCCTACAACAATCTCTCTCCAAGGATGGTGCGCCCCTCTTGCTGGAAACCATCAACTGGTGCACCCTCTCTCTATCTGCACATGAAACTGATGTAGAATCCCCCTGCAACTGAGTATATCTAGAAATAGAATGGTGTGGGAGAGTATTGCATCTCTAATACCAATATTGGCACAAGCTAGGTGGAATCTTTCACCACCGAACCGTCCTCTAGGGTTTGTTGAGTCAAAACCCTCAAAACCCCCAAGAGATGGGCTCACTAGCTAAAGCCAGATAACANTTCATTTTATTAATATTTAATTAATTAATTAAATCACTTTAACTAATTAATTAACCTTTTTACCTCTGAAAATCTCCTTATCTCTCCTTGTGGCTTCCCTAACCACTGAAAATCACTTTTAGCCATCCCATCATGTAGTGTTGCTCCTCCCGATTCTAATGAGCTATTTCACTGAGAGGTTCCTCCAAGTAATGTGCCCAAAATGACCTCTTCAGTGAATTTCATTGACTTATAGCTCAAAATAGTCAAAATCATGGAAATCATCAGAATGCAATGGAACCAAAGCCAACCTGTGCAAAATGGCTCATAATGATGGAATATGATGAGCAATGCAAGCTGGACCCCACAATGCCTCTCAATAACCCCTGTACTCGCTATAACCTCCATCTAGCTACTCTGGTCATCATAAACCTCTGCACTGTGATGATGTCCCAAAGTGGTGACATTACATTTGCATACTTGTTTAGAGTATGAAGAACAACTTGAAAGAACAGGTCTTCCTAAAGGAGACTCAGTTAAACAAACGAACATGTCTACCCTCTTACATCTTGTACAAGACATGAGTAATCGAATGATAGCATATGAGTGGAAAGGAAATGTCCCCTCAATTACCCCTGGGGCCTCATCTTCTTCTTCACCACCCTTTAAGAATCCTAGTGAAAACAAATTTCAACCTAAATCCATCATGCCTTGTAGTTGGTGTAAATTTTGTGAGGAACACCATGAGGAAAGTACGTGTGAGGTAAAGAAGAGTGCCAAAGATAAAACCTTTGGTAAAAGGCCTAAAACTACTATTGTTGTTCTAGATTTTGTAGAGCCATGGGATGTTATGATCATAAATACTAGGAATAAATCCTATGCTCCGAAAAGTAAATATGATCCTCCATGTACTTCTTCTAGCCCAAGCTCATCTTCACCAGCTACTACTGTTCATGTTTGTAAGGCTCCTGACAGTCAAGGAACTACCTCCCCTCTTCCCTCTTCCAAATAAAACATTCTCAATGAATTGGATAATATCAAAGTTGATTCTACCCTCTTGGATATGGTTGTTGTCCTTGAGGAACAAAAGCATCGAATTTTTTTTATGGAAGGAAAAGATTCCATTGTATCCAACCTCTCTGAAGAGGTATATGAAGAGGATTCAACTTTAAATAAAGTAGGTGTACATAACTTTAGATACCCTGTAAAAAACCCCTCGTTTTTTTATTTCTATAAAGATTATGGAAACAATATCCCATTGTTGTCTCATTGACGGTGGTTCGGGCCCATGTGTAATGTCGAAGATTATTATGGAAGAGATAGGATTGTGTTGTACAAATGAAAAAACCATAAGCATTCTCTCCTATAATAGTTTACAACAATCGACCATAGGTGAAATCAAGGATGTGACCTTGGTTTTGTGTGCACATCTTTAAATAAGGACAACCCTTAATATTCATGTAATCGATATGCCAGTGAGTAATTACATGATCATATTAGGAAGATATTGGCAAGCTATGATGGGTGGATACCTCTCACTCAACGAGACACACTTATCTATTCCTCAGAATGGTAAAAACATTATAGTACTAAGAGAAGGAACAATATCACCTTATATAGAAATCATTCCACATCCTAATGTAAATTATATCAAGGAGAACCTAGGAGTGTATTCTATCTTTGGAGATGAGGAAAAAACTAGCTTGGAAAAAATCGACATAGAGGATGGGATGTGGAATATGCACTTTGATGGTTCATGCTCTAATGAAGGAAATGAATCTGGTATTATCTTGTACTCTCATTACTCTCATGTGGGTAAAATTCACAACTTTTCCTATATGTTAGATTTTTCTTGCACTAACAACATCACCGAATTTGAAGTGTATCTGCTAGCCATTGAAAAGGCCTATAATTTAGGTTGTGGTCAAGTTACATTTTTGGGGGATTATGAACTTGTTGTAAACCTTGTACGTAATATATATTCTCCTAGAAATGTTTTAATGAAACTTTACACTCAAACTGTTTGGGAAATTATCTCTAACTTGATATCTTTCAATATCACTCATGTTAAAAAGGAATTGAACTCAATGGTTGACCGGTTAGTTGTTTTTGCAGCCTCTCTAACTCAACAACTTCTACCACAAAGACCTCATTGCACCTTTTTATATTTGTATCATCCATGTATCCCTGACAATGTAGAGTCATGGGAGGTATTCCCTAGTGATGAGAACATATGTGCTTTCATTCAAAATGAACCTTATAAGTCTAAGGAAATTATATCAATGGAATATAACAAAATTCTGAAGGGCTCGAATCCTCTAGAAAGTTCATTTTCATTGAGTGATGTAGGCAACAAAGAAAAACATAAAGAATAGGAATCAAAAAGGAAAGTGGGTGAAACAATTTCCTTGAAAATTGGAACACCCGAGTGTCCAAAGAATGTTGAAATAGGTGCCTAATGTTCTGATGAAGAGAAATTGAAGTTCATTGAGTTTCTTGCTGAATTTCAAAATGTGTTTGCTTGGTCTTATGAGGATCTTCGTGGTTTTCATCGTGCTCTTATGAAACATGTCATTCCTATAAAAAAGGGCATAAAAATGGTTAGGAAAAAAAAAACCCATTAAACCTGTACTAGAAGCAACTATTTGAAAGGAGTTGGAAAAACTCTTGAAGGCTAGGATAATTTTTCCTGTTAAGTATTCTGAGTGCGTTTCTAATTTGGTTCTTGTTCGGAAAGAAACTGGTCAGATTAGATTATGTGTTGATTTTTGCTCATTGAATAGATCTAGTATTAAATACCATTTTCCTCTCCTTAATATGGAAATGATTTTGCAGCAAGTTGTAGGGTTAGAGATGATGTCCTTACTTGACGATTTTCCTGGTTACAATCAAATCAAGGTAAAAATAAAAGATAAATATAAAACCACTTTTATTACACAATGGGGCACTTTTACTTATGAATGTATTACTTTTGGATTATCTAATGCAGGTGCCACTTTCCAAAGAGTTATGCAAATAGCTTTTGACGATTTGATCGGAAAAATTATTCATATTTATCTTGATGACTTAACTGTGTATTCTAAAAAACGATCAGATCATTTCGGTCATATTAGGAAGATTCTCATGTGATGCGGGAAATTCATCATTTCTTTAAATACTTCTAAGTCTATTTTTGGATTTACCAAGGGAAAGCTCCTTGGGCACATTTTGTTTGATTCAAGAATAAGCATAGATCCTGAAAGGATTGTTGATATCCTAAATCTTCCTGCTCCTACTTCCGAAAAGGAGGTTCAAGAATTTATGGGTGATATCAACTTTTTATGTAGGTTTGTTCCTTATTTTGTTGTAATGGTCAATCCAATTCATAATATTCTTAAGCAAGATCGCTCCTTTTCTTGGACAAATGACATCAAAAACGCTTTTGTAGGGATCAAGAAGGAAATCAGTTCTGCACCGGTTTTGGCGAAGCCAGATTTTGTGAAGAAATTTATGATATATACTAATGCCACAAAGGAAAAAATTTCTACTATCCTCATGGTATGTGATGACCAAGTTAATGAAAAACCATTGGCTTACATGATTCAAATCTTTTCAGATGATGATTTTAAATATTCTTTTATTTAAAAACATTCTTTCTCTCTTGTTAAAGTTGTTGAAATTTTTTTCCACTTCATCTTAGGTAAGAACAGGCTGTTAAAAGTCCCTTTACCTGCTGTTAAGTTTTTACTCTCAGAAACTTATCTTTCATAGAAGCTTGCACACTGGATTTCCAAGATCCATGAGCATGATATGACCATCATGACTTCTAAAACTATCAAGGGATGTGACTTAGCCCTTCACTTAGCTCAAAATGTTGAAGCAAGTGAAGAAATTGATGAACAAGATAGCTCTTTATCAACATTGTTTTACATTGACAATCAAATCCTTCCGGTGGCTGAAAATTCTTAGTATAAAGATCTGGTTTATTACTTGCAAAATCAAATATGTCCAGATAACTTAGATACCCATCAAAGAATAAGGATTTGTCTCGAATCTTCTATATACATCATTATAGGAGACTTATTGTTTAGGATATTTGTCGATGGTATGTTACTTCGTTGTGTGAACAATGAGGAAGCACATAAATTGTTACAAGAGACTCATGATTCTTCAAACTCTGTTATTCATGTAGGAGGTCATTTTTCTGCAAAAAATACTTCTTTTAAGATTATCAAGAAAGGGCACTGTTGGCCTTTAATCTTTCATGATTCTTATATTTTTTCAAGATCTTGTGACAAGTGCCAGAAGTTTTCTGGGAAAGAGCGTCTGTATGCTATGCCTTTACAACCTGTCCTCCATAAATTTCCTTTTTCAAAATGGGGTTTGGAATTTATTTGTCCTATTAATCCTCCATTCTCAGTAGGGCAAGCTTTTATCTTGACAACCACATACTATTTTACGAAATGGACTGAAGTTGTCCCGCTTAAGCATTCAAAGGATGAAAAGGTGATTTATTTCCTTGAGACTAATATTTTTTCCAGATTTGGTATTCCTTTGGAAATTATTACAGACAATGATCCCGCTTTTATTTCTGCTAAGGTGACCCAGTTTTTACCAAAATTTGGGGTTAAACATTTTACCTCATCAGCTTATTATCCCCAAGGAAATGGGTAGGTCGAGTCTACGAACAATAATTTGGTAAGAATTATCAAGAGGATCATTGAAGATAAGCCTCGCCAATGTCACACTCTCCTCACTTACGCCCTTTGGGAAGATCACACTACCACCAAGGTGAGCACGAGTTGCACTCCTTTCCAGCTTGTTTATGGTCAAGAAGCCATTATGCCTACCAAGTTGGAACTTTATTCTGTAAGGTTGATGCTACATGTTGAATAATTAAATTATTTCGATATATCTCAAATAATGAATGCACTTTTTGATTTATAGGAGCAAAGGATGTTTGACTTAGATAATATAAAGAGAAGACATCAGACTGTTAAAAGATATTTCAATAAAAGTGTCAAGGTTGTCAAATTTAAGGTTAATGAGAAGGTATTGTTGTGGGATTCAGCTCATGATGATAGAGAAATGAATTCAAAGTTCCAAAAGTTCTAGTTGGGTATTGTTAGCACTCTTTTGTTTTTTATGGAAATTTTAAGTGTCTTTAGCATCCTTGTGCTAAACTTTTGAAATATTTTTGCTCATTTTTCCTAGTTCATCAATTCCAATTTCCTCGTTGAGTTAAGAAGAGTCTTAATTCATAAATATTTTTCTCTAAACACCTATGGCCTTTGTCTTTTTAACCTACATAACCAAAAACCAATTTTAGTAGTTTTTCCTAAATCTTTATTTTATTGATTTCCATATGGCTTTATTTTAGTTGCATTTTCAATAAATGAGTTTATTGACTTTGGTAGAAGAGGTGGAGTGTGTTTTAAAGTGGCTTAAACCTAGATCACACTATGTATTATCTTACAAGTCATATCTATCCTAATACCAAGCCACGACTCAAACCACAATCTCAAGCTATGAGCCAAGCCATAAATTAAGCCAACATTCCAGCTGTTCGGTGCTCCGTGAAATTGAAAATGCTCGATTTGCAGGATGCATGCACATGTGCCATGATGAGATATCAATGCAGTATTGTTTAAAGATTCTATAGGTGTTGAATAACTAAATGTAGCCATGATGTATACAATGATTTTCCCAAAATTCTCGCCCATTCCACCATTTTCATGCATGGATGTGCAGAGTGTAGTGCACTGCCAAATATCCTAGGCACTGCGTTTTCTCTTGGGCGCTGTGTTTCCTCCTAGGCACTATAAATTTCCTGTGTGCTACATTTTTTTCTAGGATCTGTAAATTCCATGGGACCTACCTTCTCTTTTGGGTGATGTGTATTCCACAGTGCGCTACCTAATTTCTAGGAGGCACTGCCTAATTTCTGCATGAGACGAAATTTGTGCAGAGATACACTAGAATGGTGCTACCTATTGGCACCTAGAATCAAGGATTTTGTATTATCATTCTTATTAAGTGGTTGATGATGTGGAGAAGAGCTAAGACCATATCTAGAAACATTAAAGTAATTTTATTCCATTCTAACAACTATGTAATAGGTGGTGGAGTATCCCATCTTTCCAGATTATCAAGGACAAAACTCAGCAGACAGTTCCAGAATCAAGGGAAGTCGAGATAGCATATTATTGAATGGATGATGATGTGGGAGATAGAAAAATATAGAAGCTTCCAGCATGATGACAACTATAGACACATGGAAAACAAGGAGCTACATAACAAAGCAGGATCATCAAAATGGCATCATGATTTTCTTGTAAAATTGACAGTTCAAATTAAAGCTCAGATGGTAGAACTCTAATCCGAAGGAAATACAATATGAAGATCTATTCTCTACAACCTTTAGATGAAAATAATTCACCTAAATTGGCATGAAAAGCCTGGGATCTTAAGATTTTACATATAAATAGAAGGTTAATGCAGGTATCGAATACACAGCTGGAACATCATTTCAAGTAGAAGATACTAGCAGTTCAAGCATTCTACAGTAGCTGGGTTCCCTATCTTTCTCATGCTCTATTTTTTCTTGCATGTATAAGATTTGTTATTATTGGTATTCTTCCCTCCACTTACAACAATTGTCATCAGAAAATTGCATATTTGAAGTACACTCCTCGACACTGTCAAAATGTTGTTATCCCAAGTTGCAAGTGTATGCAGCACAATGGCGCTACCTAAATGCATTACCTTTTTACTTGTCTAGTTGTGAAATACGCTACTCAAGATACTACCTAAAGAAGCTACCAGCAGACACCAAGGATCCAGGAAGGTCAGGCCAAAAACTTTTTGAATGGATGATGATGGAGAAAATTGCAAAAGCAACTGCTGGCATTTTGAGGACAACTACATGCTCCGAAAAGACACATGGAAAAACAGGAGCTACGTAGCAAAAGAGGATCAAATCAGTTTAAAGCATGGTTGGATTAGTCACCAACATTTTCCGGTTTTATAGCATAGGTTGTTAAATAAGTTGTTAGATCAAATAAATGTTTAGAGATTTCCAAGGGAAGGAGGTCAGCTCGTACCTCTAGCTATTACCACCCTTTTTGTTATAAATAGATAGATCAATTTCTTTAGTGGGGGTTCGAATGGTTGAGCTGAAGCTCCCAGATTGTAATTTTTTTTGACTCAGTAGACTGTGGACTGGTTATGTATTTGATTTGAGACATCTTTGGTTAATAGAAATCAACTTCTTATTCCAACTAATTTTCTTATGATACTGAAGTGTTCATGCTTTGAATGATTCACATGAATGGTTATGGTAATATTATGATGTATGTTTGATTATTATATTATCATGATATTTATTTAGTATCCTTAAGTTCTGAACTCAAGAAGATCTTGTGTTAAGAATTTTTCTTCCTTAGGTTGACTGCAGACTTGATGTTTACAACAACCTCTACATTCCTCTCACTGAAGTCTTCCCTTTGTTCGTACTTTTTCTCACTTACTGGTTGAAGTTAGCCAAGACCTTGATTGCTGGTGCATGCTAGCCCTGTTTTCTAAGTTGGAAAATCACTATTTTGAGTCTTGTCCATTTGACCTTTCAAAAAATTCATTTAGACCTACAAATCTTTTGATGTTACCAATCTCACCTGATTATAGTCTTGGGTGACTTTTGGAGTGATAACATAAATGGTGTCATTGTCTGAGACGAATTTGAGTAGATTGAATAGTTACCTGGGAAGAACGACATAGATCCAGCTCTTGATGGTAGACAAGAGAGGGATACCAAAAATTGACTGTAATCGTCTACCTAGCGACTCCATGAAGATGAACTTGTTGGAAGACTCCACTGTGGGAACAAGCTTTGATAGAAATGGAAGGCAGAGGAAAGTTCAGGTATCAAGTTTTGAATTTATTTCTGAAACTTGTGCTCTTTATCCTTCATTCTTTCTTGAATTTCCCTGCACACATTAGGAGAATCATAATCTGCTTTGTATACTCTAAAGACCGCCAGCCAGCTCTTGCATATTCCTTTTTCAAACAAGTAGATTTACCCCCTTCCCATGTCATTGATGTTAAGGATATCCATCCACTTCAAATACCTGAAGAAGATGAGGTTCATAAACACTTTTTTGAGCAGTCTGAACCTTACGATTCTCTCCCTTATCCATATTTCAAAGTGGATTTATTACTTTCTACCATTCCCTCTGTTGTTTGTCCTTTTGCAAATTATAAAACTAATTCAGTTCAGGCTGTCAACTCCTCTGACCTTTACCAAGAACCTTCTAGTGTTTAGCAGCCCACTAAATTCCCGTTTAAGGTTAGGGGAAAGATATTTGGACCTCTAAAGCTGCCATCCTTTCTTCATCCTTACCCTCCTAGATTTGTAGACTACCTACCAAATTTTTCTGGAAAATATAACACTACAGGAGAAGAGCATCTGTCAACCTTTCAAGACTTCATCGATAATCTAGAAATCTTGCATGAATATATTATCATGAGGCTTTTCTCTAAATATTTGATTGGATATGTTGCCTTGTGGTTCAAGAATATGGAAGTTGCTTCCATTGGTTCATGGGATGAACTATATGACACATTTTTAAAATATTAGGGAGAGAGAAATTCATTTGATCAGTACCTAAATGAGTTCACTACTTTGAGAAGAGGAAAAAATGAAGTTATGTCTTCTTTTAATCGAAGGTTTCACAACTTGTACTACATCCTTCCCCTGGAAGTTAAACCTTCTGAGATTGCTTCCATGGTGTATTACATAGTGTCTCAATACTTTGACCTTGTTTTGTATCTTAGGGAAAGAAAATCTACATCTTTATCAAAATTATTCATGGATGATGAGGAAGTGGAGGAGAACCTTTGAGCTTGTGGCAGGATTCAAAGTCAGCATCATGTCATCTCTGAACATGAGGCAGATTTTATTTGTTGTCCCTATGAAGAAAAGATAGTGGATGATTTGGTCCTCCAAGCATGTATCTCTAACAACCTTTCCTCTGAGGAAGTCACTATATCAAACATTGACCAAGAGCAGCTTGTTGTTGACAAACACTTTGGTAACACATAATTTTCTATTAGAGAGCATCTTGAAACAAGACATTATGAATGTCAAGAGTCAAAGGTTTGCTATGGAAAACCTGTTTGCGATGGAAATACCAGTGATGGTGATGAACATAATTTTTTTATGATTTGTTTGGAACCTCTTAGCACTATTCCTATATATGATGATTATGATCCCGATCCTTGTAAATGCTATGGAGGCATTGAAAGGGATTTTCATATAAATCTAATCTCTTATCCATCACCAACAAATGAACAACCCTGTCATAATAAAAACTATGTGCATGAGCAAGAAAGATGTCAATATGGATAAGATTTTGAGCAGGAAGGTAATGAATGTGAAGCATATTTGGAACAACAACAAACATGTGAGCTTATTTCAGATTCAGATCTAAACTCTTCAACATTTGCAGAGTATTCCGGAGACAGGTATAGATGTGAATTTTATAATCAATTTACAAACCATGTTGAGCATGTGGTAACTGCTGATGGCATAGGAAACTACATGTTCCTAGACGATCATAATCTTTGTCATTTAAACACTGCTCTATCATCATCTTATGATCAAGATCCTGAAGAGAGGCAGATTTTCATTTTTGATGAACATAAGTTGCTCTCAAGAGAACAAGAATTCATCAGTATTCCAACAAAAAGGTTGTCATGGTTGAGCAGGTGTTTTCTTATGATCAACGTGTTTATGATCTTAGTTTCAAAGTACCATTGGAAACCTTCATGGAATCATACATTTCAGAGAACTTAAAATTTTCAGATTTACTTAGCTCGCAAATGTTTCTTGGTGGGTATGGTTTCCTGAATGAGTTTTTATCACTACTATTACATTTCAGGCATCATTTATTGATAGGTGGTATGGATGGGATTATTTCAGTATTGAAATTGCTTGGATGGTTGTTATGGAAATAAGCCTTTACCTAACCAATTGAATATTTGGTTAGACTAGAGTAGCGTAGGAAATAAGCTCAATGCCCGAGTATTTCATTTTTCCTTTAGTTTGCAGAAATAGCAGTCAGTTTGTGTGAATAAAGGTAGGCCTTGAGAATTTTTTAGAGAAATGTTGACTGTTAACTCCATAGCCCAATGGATAAGGTGACTGGAACTACTAGGTTCTTGGAGCCTCACAGGGAGGTCTCCATCCTAGTTGGAGCCAAATGTTAGCAGTCTTTTTTTTTTTATGGAAATTTTAAGTGTCTTTAGCATCCTTGTGCTAAACTTTTGAAATATTTTTGCTCATTTGCCCTAGTTCATAAATTCCAATTTCCTCATTGAGTTAGGAAGAGTCTTAATTCATAAAAAAAATTCTCTAAACACCTATGGCCTTTGTCTTTTTAACCTGCATAACCAAAAACCAATTTTAGTAGTTTTTCCTAAATCTTTATTTTATTGATTTCCCTATGGATTTATTTTAGTTGCCTTTTCAATAAATGAGTTTATTGACTTTGATAGAAGAGGTGGAGTGTGTTTTAAAGTGGCTTAAACCTATATCACACTATGTATTATCTTACAAGTCAAATCTATCCTAAGACCAAGCCATGAGTCAAACCACAATCTCAAGCTACGAGCCAAGCCATAAATTAAGCCAACATTCCAGTTGTTCGGTGCTCGATGAAATTGAAAATGCCTGATTTGCAGGATGCATGCACAAGTGCCATGATGAGATATCAATGGAGTATTGTTTAAAGATTCTACAGGTGTTGNGGATGTGCAGAGTGCAGTGCACTGCCAAATCTTCTGGGCGTTGTGTTTCCTCCTGGGCTCTATAAATTTCCTGTGCACTGTGTTTTCTCCTGGGAGCTGTAAATACCATGGGCACTACCTTCTCTCCTAGGTGATGTGTATTCCACAATCTGCTACCTAATTTTTGGGAGGCACTACCTAATTTCTGGCAGAGACAAAATTTGTGCAGAGATACACCAGAATGACACTACCTATTGGGACCTGGAATCAAGGAGTTCATCTTATCATTCTTATTAAGTGGTTGATGATGTGGAGAAGATATAAGATGATATGTGGCAGCATTAAAGGAATTTTATTCCATTCTAACAACTATGTAACAGGTGGTGGAGTATCCCAGCTTTCCAGATTATCAAGCACAAAACTCAGCAGACAGTTCCTGAATTGAGGGAAGTGGAGATAGAATATTAGCGAATGAATGATGATGTGGTAGATAGACAGAGATAGCAGATGGCAGCATGATGACAACTGCAAACACATGGAAAACATGGAGCTATGTAACAAATCAGGATCATCAAAATGGCAACGTGATTTTCTTGTAAAATTGACAGTTCAGATTCAAGCTGAGATGGTAGAACTCTAATCTGAAGGAAATACAATATGAAAATCTATTCTATACAAACTTCATATGAAAATCATGCACCTAAGTTGGCCTAACAAGCCTGAGAGCTTAATCTTTTACATATAAGTAGAAGGTTAATGCAGGTATCAAATACGCAGCTGGAACATCATTTCAAGCAGAAGATACTAGCAGTCCAAGCATTGTACAGTGGCTGGGTTCCCTATATTTATCATGCTTTGTTTTTTCTTGCATGCATAAGATTTGTTTTTGTTGGTATTCTGCCCTCCACTTACAACAATTGTCATCGAAAAATTGCATATTTGAAGTACACTCCTCGACACTGTCAAAATGTTGTTATCCCAAGTTGAAAATGTACGCAACACAATGGCTCTACCTAAATGCATTACCTTTTTACTTGTATAGTTGTGAAATACGATACTCAGACTGCTACCTAAAGAAGCTACCAACAGACACGAAGGATCCAAGAAGGTCAGGCCAACAACTTTTTGGATGGATGATGATGGAGAAAATTACAGAAGAAACAACTAGCATTTTCAAGACAACTACATGCTCCTAAAAGACACATGGAAAAACAGGAGCTTCATAGCAAAAGAGGATCAAATTAGTTTGAAGCATGGTTGGATTAGTCACCAACATTTTCCAGTTTTATAGCATAGGTTGTTAAATAAATTGTTAGATCAAATAAATGTTTAGAGATTTCCAAGGGAAGGAGGCCAGCTCATACCTACAGCTGTTGCCTCCCTTTTTGTTATAAATAGATAGATCAATTGCTCTAGTGGGGGTTCGAATGGTTGAGTTGAATCTCCTAGATTGTATTTTTTTTTGACTCAGTAGACTGTGAACTGGTTATGTATTTGATTTGAGACATCTTTGGTTAATAGAAATCAACTTCTTATTCTAGATAATTTTCTTTTGATATTGAAGTGTTCATTCCTTGAATGATTCACATGAATGGTTGTGGTGATATTATGATGTATGTTTGATTATTATATTATCATGATATTTCTTTAGTATCCTTAAGTTCTGAACTCAAGAAGATCTTGTGTTAAGACTTTTTCTTCCTTAGGTTGACTGCAGACTTGATGTTTACAACAACCTCTACATTCCTCTCACTGAAATCTTCCCTTTGTTCATACTTTTTCTCACTTACTGGTTGAAGTTAGCCAAGACCTTGATTGCTGATGCATGCTCACCCTATTTTCTGAGTTGGAAAATCATTATTTTGAGTCTTGTCCATTTGACCTTTCAAAAACCTTATTTACACTTACAAATCTTTTGATGTTACCAAGCTCACCTAATTAGAGTCTTGGGTGACTTTTGGAGTGATAACAAATCCTTTTAATATCTCTTTTGTCCTGTGCACAAATTCCTATATCCTAAAGGACTTGCAAGAGTGATTGTATCTCAAATGGATACCTTAAATCAGGAAGTGAAAGAAATGGAGCTTTAATGATTCTCTCCTTCAATGCATCAAAATATTTTTGTTGCTTTCCTCCCCATTGGAAACCCTTCTTAATGCTTGTCATGAAATGTAATAGAGCTGCAATAGAGGAAAAGCTAGAAATTTAAACTTTCTCCAATATTGGGCTTCTCCCAAAAATCTTCTAACCTTTGTTACAATGTTGGACTTGGGTCAATCTACAATGACTTTTACCTTTGAGGGATCTATCTTCAATTTCCCCCCTCCAACGATATGTCCCAAGTAAACTAGTGAGGTCTTTCCAAACTCACATTTAGACATCTTTAAAAAGAAATTTTATTTCTTCAAGACATCTAAGACTTGTTTCACATGTCTAATATGGTATTCTCGATATTTTCTAAAAATCAATATGTCATCCAAGTAGAAAATTACATAATCATCAAAAAAAGGCCTTAAAACATCATTCATAACTCTCATGAATGTTGCAAGAGCATTACGAAGCCCAAATGGTATAACCATCCATTCATACAAAGCTTCATTTGTTTTGAAAGTTGTCTTCCATGTGTCTCCTTCAACAATCCTAATTTGATGATAACCACTTCTCAAGTCCAAATTAGTGAAATACACAACATCTTTCAATTGAGCAATCAAATCATCAATTCAAGGAAGAGGTTAACAATTCTTTACCATGATCTTGTTCAAGGATCTGAAATCTACACACATGTGGCATGTACCATATTTCTTTGGTACTAAAACAATTTATGACCCACATGGCGAAGTTCTTGGATTGATAACCCCTTTGTCAATAAACTCTTGGATTTGTTTATTTATTTAAACATTCTTCATGGCTGAAATCCTGTACATTTCAATGTTTGGAAGAGGACAATCTTGCTGCAATTGGATCTCATGTTGGATACCTCTTTTAGGAGGCAATCCTTTGGGCTCCTGAAATATATCATCATATTTGTTAACAACCTCATACAAATCATATTTTATCTTTAAATCACATCCTTGGAAAACTTGTTTTTCAACATTGTCTTTGGTTTTGATCGTCAAGAGTACAAAGTTCTTAACTAGGATTGACTAACCTCTTCATTTGTCCAACATTCACAAGTGACCAATTCAACTTCTTGGTATGTTCTCTAACAATTTACTCAAATCCATTTTTAAACACATGATTTTTGTTCTCATGACGATGAAATATGGCTCTCCTATCATATAAATATGGACTTCTGAAAACAATACCACAAATATCCAATGGAATGACATCAATCTCTACCTCATCTATAAAGTTTGCAGTGATAGAAAATCCTCATCTATAAAGTTTGCAGTGATAGAAAATCTTAGTTTACATATTTTAGTCACATGCAATTTTGCATTGTCACATATCCAACCTAAAGGATATGGTTTAGTATGAGGAGTTGTTTCCAAATTCAATTTCTTGATAGTGTCTTCAGAAATGAGGTTTGCTTATGAACCACTATCAAATAGTGTATCTATCTTGGTATGCTTTGAAATAATCATTATGTGGGAAATCTCTATTCTTTTTTTTTTCATGTTCATTTTAATTAAGGCTACTACTTGAAGAACTAGTACTGGAAATAGAGTCCTTACATTTAAAACCCATGGTTGTGATCTTAGTTTCATCTCCAAAATCAAATACTAAATCATGTTGTGTAGTTGCAACAGTCTTTGGTTTCCCTTTGTTGTTGAACTTTTTGGATCTCTTTTCAGGATGAATTTTCCAATAGTGGTCTTCATCATGGATTTCTTTTTAACAGTGTTTACATGCGATTTTTTCTCCCTCTTTCTTGACTAAATAATTCTTCTTTCCTTTTCCTTTGAATTTCCCCTTTCCCTTGTCTCCATAATTAAATGGCTTCTTGCTTCCCTCTTGAGGATCATTCTTCCCTCTTGCTTCTAAATGTGTTGTCTGTACAAAAAATTCATCTAGTTTTGTAGGGTTAAACATCATAATTGTGTGTCTCAAATAACTATGCAATCCTCCAATATATTTGAGTAGAGTATCCTGAGAGGATAAATATATACCCAAAATCAAAGATCTTTTTCTAAATTCTTGAGTATAGCTTTGCACATTTTTCCCTTTAGCTTGCCTAAATTTTTTCCAATCCATAGTATATTTTTGCATGTATGATAATGGATAAAATTGCCTTCTTATTGCAACAACAAAATAATTCCAAGAGGATAAAACTTTACCATGCTTCTTCAGGTCCTCTTGAGTTTTTGCTTCTCGCAAAATGAGTGTTGCACCTTCCAATCTAAGAGAAGCAAGTTGAATCTTGGTTTCATCATCTTGGATTCTTTGTATCCTGAAATACACTTCAATCTGATGAACCCAATTATCCAATCTCTCATCATTTACCTCCCCATTGTACATAGGAAATTCAAACTTGATAGAAAGCTTAAGCAAAGGAGTTTTACCATGTTCCTTTGGAGAACTTGCAAATGGTTGTCAAAGGGTAGAATAAGTTGAAGATGGGGATGAAGGAGGTGGAGTGCCATCATTCCCTCCATCACCTTTTGCAGTATTATCACCATTACATTCATTACCTTTTAGAGGATTTGGGCTCTCTCCTTGTAACCTTGCATTCCTCTCTTCATATAAAAATTTCACCATTTTTGTCATATCAAAGAAGGTTTTTCTGAAAGTTTCTTCATCTGAAGTTAGGGTCTCATGACTCTCCTCATGATCCATACTTGGTGAATGCCTCCTTGAAACTTGAGGTGAATGAATACTTCTCCTTCTTGAAAGTTGAGAACTTGGCTCCACATACTACATTGATATCTATCGATACCACATACTATGCAAGGGGTGAAATATTTGACGAGGGTAACATAAATCCACGTAACAATCTAAAACATAAAAAATAACTAGGTAATGTAAAGAATAGTAATTGTAATATTGCATTTTTATTTTACACATTAATTAACACTAAAAAAAAGGGGGAAAATTCAACCTTTATGTATATGTGATGAAACATATTACATACCTTAGGATTTGTGTCATACAATTGTTCGAAAAATTATTCGTAACCTTTAAATTCACCAGCAGAAATGAAGTGGAGAAAATATTTTCTCTTGACCCTTTATAAAGTCCTTTATTTTCCTTTTCAATCAGAGCTTCATCATAAATACCATCCCTACTATCCCCATGATCCTCATCTAGATGACCGATTAAGTCTTGGATCATTTGATTTGTCCCATCATGTTGAACTATGTTATTATTATCATCTACTTCCATGGGATCATTAACTTGATCTTGATTATCCGCTTCTTGTTTTTTTTTTTT
>JASDQU010309605.1:33569-46412 GCA_032191745.1 Picea mariana
TAGGGAGAAACGCACAGCCCGCAAGCACGCCCTCCGAGTAAATCGGGGTGAGAATCGACCTTGAGACCTCATTTTACATAGTTCCTTCCATTTACACGGCACTTGCCAATCGGTCTACACCCCTGCGGGCAAAAGATTATCCGCTTCTTGTTATTCATCTTGTACAACATCATTTTTTCTACTACTTGGTGCTTTCTGCAAAAAGTAAGGGGGAAACTCTAACTTTATAATTACAAACAATCATGCAAAATTAGTTCATGTATAAAACAATATAAATGTTTTAAGAATGCAATCAATATTAAAACATATAATGAATATATATAGATAATTACCATGGGATGATATTCATTTGATCCCCCATCCATGTTCCCATATTTTCTACAATGTTTTTTAGTTGTTGCTATTAAAACTCTTTTGGGACGTCTAGTACAACCATTTTTGCAATGGAAATAACATTTATCGTCACCCTTTTCACCCTCTTTAATTTTTTTCCCACCTCTCATGTTTTCTGACATTCTTCCCCATAGACATATACTGATGATTATCTTATAAAATTAAGTGGCGTATAATAGAATATCTATTAATATTTTCTATTATAACATTTGAAAAAAAACATGTTTTTTGTTCGCCAAGAAGACATTATACCCTTTTTGAACCATCGTTGTTATAGAAAACTTGTCGCAAAATCCGTAAATTGAAACATATTTATATATTTTATAACGTCGCAATTCCAATAACAGTTGACCAAGTCAATGTTGACTTTGTCAAATAGTGGGTGACTGTTATGGCGGGAGGACCTATTATCAACATCGCCGCAAGAGAGACACACATTTGATGTTATCGCAAGAGAGAAAACCTTCAGAAGACATCACAAGGGAAATGATTTGAAAAGTACATCGCACTTGTGACAATATTGGCCAAGATGGAGAAAAAAACTTAAAATTTTCTCTATTTTTTGACAGTACGACCAATTTTGTCCATAACGTCGCAACTAGATCGTCACAATTTTTCCAATATGTAGTAGTGTAGTAATTTTCCCTTATAGTCTACTAGTTCCAACACACTTTTTGAGTGGATTACTTGCAATTTTTGGTGGCTGATTTTTCTGTTGTAACAACTTGTTTGCTACAGCCATAAGAATGACTGATTAAGTCTTGGATCATTTGATTTGTCCCATCATATTGAACTATGTTAGTATTGTCGTCTACTTCCATGGGATCATTAACTTTATCTTCATTACCCGCTTCATGTTCCTCATCTTGTACGACATCATTTTTTCTACTACTTGGTGCTTTCTGCAGAAAGTTAGGGGGAAACTCTAACTTTCTAATTACAAACAATCATGCAAAATTAGTGCATGTATAAAACCGTATAAAAGTTTGAGAATAGAATCAATATTAAAACATATAATAAATATATATAGCTAATTACCATGGGATGATATTCATTTGATCCCCCATCCATTTTCTCATATTTTCTACAATTTGTTTTATATTTTTCTATTAAAACTCTTTCAAGATGTCTAGTACAACAATTTTTGCAAGGGAAATAACATTTACCATCGCCCTTTTCACCCTCTTTAATTTTTTTCCCACCTCTAATGTTTTCTGAAATTCTTCCCCATAGACATATACTGGTGATTATCTTATAAAATTGAGTGGTATATAATAGAATATCTATTATATTTTTCTATTATAACATATGAAAAAAAACATGTTTTTTGTTCGCCAAGAAGACCTTATACCCTTTTTGAAATGTCGTTGTTATAGAAAACTTGTCGCACCATCCGTAAATTGAAACATATTTATAGATTTTATAACGTCGCAATTCCAATGACAGCTGACCAAGTCAATGTTGAATTTTTCAAATAGTGGGTGACCTTTAGAGGGGGAGGACCTATTGTCAACATCGCCGCAAGAGAGACACACATTTGATGTTATATCAAGATCGACGACCTTCAAAAGACGTCACAAAGGAGACGATTTGAAAAGTACATTGCACTTGTGACAATATCGGGCATGATGGAGAAAAAAACTTAAAATTTTCTCTATTTTTTGACAGTATGGCCAATTTTGTCTATAACGTCGCAACTAGATTGTCACAATTTTTCCAATATGTAGTAGTGTAGTAATTTCCCCCTATAGTCTACTAGTTCCAACACACTTTTTGGGTGGATTACTTGCAATTTTTGGTGGCTGATTTTTCTGCTGTAACAACTTGTTTGATACAGCCATAAGGATGATAAAATATTTTTGCAACATTTTTTTATAAAATCCTTACATTTATGCTAAAGTCTTGCTCTTTCAATATTGAGTTGTACTAGTTATACCTAGCTTAAGCTCTGGTATAATTTACAAGACTTTTAGAATATTTTTAACAGCTCTAATAATCATTTGTTCGTTGATATATATAAATTTGTTGACTGTTGCAATTAGGGACTTAACAATTGGTATCAGAGCACTTTCCTTGGCCAATGAAGAGAATATTTTTTTGGTTCTTTTTGCAATGTTTTTTTAAAAGGATAAAAGGGGGTGGAGCACTTCAAGTTCAAATCTAAACCTTTTTTAGTAAATTTTTTAGAAAGAAATTCGATATTTGAATTCCTCTTAGAAAAATACCCAATTTCAAAAAACAAATCAACGAAAATGGAGTCTGGGAAGTGAAGTTATCAATGTTTTAAATTTATCAAATTTTTAGGGTTTTTCTGGCAAAAGCCACGCGATTTGCATAGTAAGTTATTTTTAAGATTTAGTTTTTGTTGAAGATTTATTCCAACAAAGATGTATTTTACTAGAGAATATGATGTCCCTAGTATTGAATAATTTATAAAAGAGAGTAAGTCAAAATGTACAAAGTATTGGAAAACTTGGGTAGATTGTAATTTACAAGGTGATGTAGCCATTTGGTGGAAGTCTCTTAACTATAGCCAAATGATGGCACTCTCTGATGAAGAATTTTAATAATTGTTTTTAGAAAAGTGGTCATGTGCCAAGATTTCTTGTGCGAAGAGTAAGAATAAAGAATGAACCAAGGGTTTATTTTCACATGGAAACTCTCTATTACAGGTTCGTGGTTGTATTCATAACGAAAATGTAATTGTTTCTATTAATCCTAGTTGCCAATAAAACATTATCAATTTTCAATACGTTAATAGATTGCAATTTCTTGCAAAGAGTATCCAAAGCACACAGGTTGAGGGTAAAAATATTCAAATTTTTAAATATTCAAAGCTCAATATGGATAAATATGTCTTGCATTCTGATTTACATGCTATAGATATGGTTAATGTGGATATTGTTTTGGGATATCCATGGATCAACTCATTTGGTACAATTAATATTAATGTGAAAAAGAAGTTTCTAAACATTTGGTACAAGAAAAAGAAAATTACATTGTAGGATGTGTCTCTTAGTAAGCAAGAATGACCTATGGGGGAAAGTAAAGAGGTTACTGAAGAATATGAAGTTGAATCAGAGTCAAAGTTTATAGAAGGAGATGAAACAAAACCATAGGAAGGACACAATCAGGAAGCTAAGGAGCTCATTGAATCAAAGACATAATGTGTTGGATATTTGATGAAAAAAGAATTGGTTCCTAGAGTTGTTGTATATCATCATCCACATCATATCGAGAAACAAAAATCATTGAGAAAAGGGTGTAAGAATCAACAAACTTATGCACCATCAGGGAACAAGAAAGAAAGTCAATCAAGATGTGCATGGAGGCCCACCAACACTACAGGAAGACATGAGGCTAGAGAGCCAATCCCACAACAACACCGACACAATGTGGAGCAAGATCAGGGTGGAAAGGCAGCAGTTGGACATCATGTTCATCTTCCATTATGGTGGGTGGATGGTTGTACTTGGTACTAGTTGGATACACTTCTTAGCCGGTCATTTTTTATGGTTTCTTCTCATGTTTCGAAGATGAAACATGTGAATGGGGATGGAATGTAGTATACCTGGGCAGGTAATATGGGGTACCTATGGAGGTACCCAATGGGAATGTGGTTATGTATTATTAATGGAGGTCATTCAATGCAAGGTGGAATAGGTCCACTATATTATTAAATAAGGTCAACTATGGTAGTTAGATATAATAAATAGGATTTCTAGAAGATTCCTTCTCTAGAATGTTGCTAGAAGATAGAGAATTATATATAAATAAGTGTAAGAAATGTATTGGAGTATAGTTAAGAATATTGTTATTGTAAAAAATAAGTATTGCTTGAGGAGTGCATTCCTTCCATAAGGAATACTATATGATGTTACCCTACCTCAAGGGTTTTATCTCATATTCTTGTGTTGATTATTCAGTGAATGGTTTGGTGTATTTTTTTGATATTAAGGGTTATTTCTAAAGTATATGTGTAGATACATTTAATTACTTAAAATCATAGGTCTTGGTTCTATGGGAACAAGATTAGAGCCCTTCCTATAGTATTGGGACTATTGTTCTGCGCATAGGGAATAACTGATTGTTTGAGGAATTTGGCATAGTTTAAGAAAAAAACATTATTGGTTAATGATAATAGGGATCAAGGAAACTGATTGTAGAATTGGGAGCAAAGTACAAGAAATCTTCTAATATTGGGGAAAATATACCTTTTAGGTTATGAGAAAGGGTAGGGTAGGGTAGGGTGCCCTCCCCTTTAAAAGTTCTCTAATAAAATTTATTTGAAGCTTTCATGAGCCCAAGAAGGCTAAGTGTTTTAACATACTCTAATACCACTTAGTAACACACCAAAGCACCTAAGTACCTTTTATGGGATAGGTTATTAAAATTTCACTTTTTATCGATCACCTCAAGGCCTCCTCTAGAGGCTTCCATCAACTCCTGCTCGCCAAGAGATTTCCAATTATTGTAATTATTCCCAAATCCGATCTCGGAGTTAGAATTTATGGCCTTCCAACATTCTTAGGCCTCATTGGCGAGGTGCCATCTTACTACTATCTAGCATCCACTTTTCTTCCAATCCCAAGTGTAATCCCACATGGCACAGTCATGGATCTGACATGGTGCTTACCAAATGGTTCTCCAAACCATGGTTTCGATCCCACATAACCTCACATCATCATCGTCGGGATTTTATTTTCATGGGTCACAAAGACCCGAATCAAATTTCTGATGACGATCTGTTAGTTGGGTATATTCTAGATCCAATGGTCCTCATGCTAGTCATCAAATAAATATAATTATGTTGTCAATACTAACTGGTGTAGAGGTTAATGTACAATCTTTGAATTTCCTTATGGTATAGGGGTGGGACCTACCAAGATCTACGACTGAGATTCAGCCCCACCCGCTTACTAATCCATGACTGTTGTTTCCCTTGATACTTCATAGTCATCGACGATCTTTCATATTCGGCGATTAGGGATTATACCCATATCCAAACCTCTGTCACCCCTCTTCCAATGTATTCCTGAGATCTCTTGGCTGAAATATCCAATGGTTTAGGTTATGATCAAACACCTAAGGGCCTCTTAGCTCTCCGAGACCATTCTGGTTCCTCTAACCAATCAATAGATGAAAATGTCACCCCAGGGTCCAGTTGGCTATTGTACTAGCATGCCATGTCACTTGTGACGTCGTCGCCCATTCAATAACTTATAAGGTTTATTCGAGAATCTATGGTGGATATTAACTCTAATCTACCACCGATCAATGGCTCTCATCACATTGTCGATGCCTTGGTTGGCATCAATATTTTCGGCTAACACATAGACTTGCCAACCTTTCAAACTCCGATGAATGTCCCAGATCCTATACGATATTCACCTACATGTGCCAAATCCTCTTGACACATGAAGTCATCTTTGCATGACATGTGGCACCATTGCCACCTGACACATGGAATTATATTTCCCACAAAATCTCACCTACAGGTGCCAAATCACTATGTCATGTGGAACCATCCATGTCATCCTATTGATCCCTTAACTAAATATCAAATATCTAGATTTCACGCTAAGTCCCTTTGATCTTGGTAGATCAAGAACTCAATTATCATCTCGAAGCTCCTCTGATATCAGTGGATCAATGGTTATGATTGCATCTCAGAGCTCCTTTGACCTTGACAGATCAATGGTCTAGATCTTCCCTCGAGTTTGCTCTATCAGAATTCATCTCCAGGTCTTATTCCAAACAACCTCCTTCGACAAGGAATAATATCTATTTGTCTCACCAGATCAATGGCCGAGTTTAAATATTGTCCCACCCTTTTCCTCTGCATCGATCCATCGTATGTATCTCATCAAAATTCCAAATCAATGGCTACGATCTTCCTGAGGTGAAATAAGACCTTATCCCTTGCCAAGAAGATGTGGGGTCCTTGTGACATATCAATGCCTAAGAATTAATCATGCCCCTGCTCTGATTAAGGGTCCATATCTCACCTAAGATTCTCCCCATCCGAGCTCAACCCCATGTTTTGTCCCGAATCAACCTCTCTGATGAGAAACCTGGATTTGTTTGTCTCGCTAGATTGTCGACTGAGATCAATTCTCACCCTTTCTCTGATTAATGATCTATATATTTCGTCGGATTTTTCTCATCCAAGCTTATCTCTATGACTTACTCTGAATGGCACCCTACGATGAACGATTAGGATCCATTATCTCACTAAATAGGTGGTCTAGATTTAATCTTTTCCTTATGCAAATGAAAGGTCTAGATCTAACCGCCATGAAAAATTGACGGTCACGATCCTCTCAGGAAAAATAAGGGTCTTTCTCAGGCTTAACTTTTAGGTCCAGGACTTACGCAAATTTCCTGAGTGTTTTCTCTTATACTTTTCAATACTTATGAGTTTTTGAGAACTCTCATCTGGGTTGAAGGAATTCCATTTCCTACATAGGGTGCCTCTATTTCATCGTCTTATTCCGCAAGGATTTATTTTCTAACCACAACGACACAAAGGTGCCCACACACACACACACACACACATATATCAGTAGCCACAATGACACTTACAATAAGGAGGGATGTTGGGTCATCTTTTAACTTATTATATGACATAGATTTCGGTTATTTACATACTCAAGATATTATAAAGATATACATCACACAAGATTCTCATGGAAAAAATTTACTAAATACCGAGACGGTCTATAATCAAGAACACCGTGCAATCCAAACATATATATTCCATGCAAACACGAGTTCATCTCCAAAATACACAATCATGCTCACAAGTCTGGTATTAATATCCACAATCAAAGTACTGACCATTCAACCATATCTATCTATCTATCTATCTATCTATATATTTCAGTTCTATACAAAGAAGGGTAAACACATTACTCATCTATAACTTGGGAGATGTTGGAAACTAGTAAAGGGTGTGCCACTCTCCACCCAACTATAGGAAAGGCTACACTATGCTTTGCTACAACCAACCACCCCCAAGCTAGGATATGATGCCATGAGAGGATAACTAGTTTTTCAACAAGTTTTCTAGGGAGAATATATTACTTCTACATTTTTGTCCTTTTATGCACCAAAGATTTCTCCTTCTCTCTGCTCCAGTGCTCAGGATTTCCCCAAGATGTGTATGTCTGTCTCCATTCCCCCTCTTACTTTCCTTTGTCAATTTATTTTTTTTATTATTCCCCAAGACCTCGTGTGTTGTGTCAGAAGCTTCCTGATGGGTACTTCTTCCCATCCTTCATTGATTCTCGAAGTAGACTACCCAACTACCATCTTGACTAGTAATCAATTTCCTGGCCCGAGGACAGCTCATGGTGTGCATTTTCTTTTAAATTGATAGGATACTGCCTCACATGGTCATTTCAACTAGTAAACAAAAATAGTAAACCTGCCATGGTCATTTCTACATTTTCTTTTAAATTGACAGGGTACTGCCTGACACAGTCATTTCAACTAGTAATAGCTTCCCTCTTGTACCATTCCTCTCATGATATTGTAACCTGTGAAGTTCAACATCTCCCTATTACACTAATAACCAAATATTTATATTACAAAATTTATTAAAGGTCCATTATCTTTCAATGATCACATAACAGGCCTTTCTATAGTTTTAGCCACAAGGGTGTTACATAATGTAACCTATTAAAACTTTATTTTATACCTTGCATTAATGTAATAATTAATTATTACATTAATATTTTGATTAGTACATAAATACCTTAATTAATACATTAAAATTATAAATTAATTAATACATTAATTATATATTAATACAAGAATGGTATATTATTACTTAGAGCATGTCCACAATAATCTAGCAACAACCTCATATATCAACCAATGTTGACTTAAATATGATTTATTGTTGCTCGTTATTATTTATACTTAAATATATATGTGAATGGTTTATAATCTTCAAATTAGATAATCTACTTTCAGCGATTGAAAGAGATTTGTCTCCTGGGATTACGGAGGATATAAATTCAAACCTCATATTCTTCATTGAATTATTTGAGCAAGACACTTGGTTTATGATTAATACAGGGAGTAGAAACCAACATAAATCTATCAAAACGTTAGTTAAGTCTCAAACTATTTTTAGCCATTGAACGGGATTTGTCTCCTATGGTTACGGAGGATATAAATTCAAACCTCATACTCTTCATTGAATTATTTGAGCAAGACAGTTGGTTTATGATTAATACAGGTAGTAAGAACCAACATAAATCTATCAATCGCATTCATGTATACGAAATCGCCATTTGATATTTCAATATTCTTCAGGATTCTCATCAAGTCAACAACTCTAACAACTCTACTGTCACTTTTTGTTGTTTGGGACTGAAAGTTCCATTTGATATCTTAATATTCCTCCCACCAATCATTACAACAATACGCTTGCTCAATCCCAAGAAATCTAATTTCACTCTTTGTTGTTTGGCAATAATTTCAGTCCATTTTCTGTAGCAAAATTGCCCATTTCTTCTTAGCTCTCAACACATGCATGCCATGCATATCTCATCACAGATCTGTAATGTAGGAAGTTGAAACCAAAACAAGAAAGTAATCATGATCCATATCAAACAGAAAAACTGATGACTCACATGAATAATTCTGTAAGGTTCATTCAGCAGATAGGTGAATTGTATCGTTTTGTATATAATTGAATATGAAAGTCTAAGCCCACCAAGATTATGATTCCCTGTTATTGTTGTGCTCAATTCAGTAAGTATTTCATTTTTCTTTGGAATAGACCATGCATGTAGTGATCAAATTTATTTATTTAATTTGAATTTGAATTTGAATTTGAATGATATATATGTTTTCAATGTTTCGTTTAAAAAAAATTGAATCGTTCAATATTAACCATTGCAATTTTTTATTTTTATTTTTAAATTTAAATTTGAATAATATATATGTTTTCCATCTTCTTTTGTTTACGAAAATAATAAACCGTTGAGGATTAACCATTGGATTTTTTTATTTATACAGTTCAAATGAGGAAGAGCACCACTTTGAACTAAAAAGATTGGAAATAAGGTATGATTGGAAATAACGTTTCCTCACGGATCAAAATGAAAATGATCTTATATGAAAAATTATCTTATATTATTGTCTTCGTTTAAGTAAGTATTTCATTTTTTATTTTTTTTCTGAGTACAACATGCATCTAGTGATGAAATTGGAAAAATATTTTTTAATTTTAATTTTAATTTTAATTTGAATGATATGTATTCATTATTTTTTTTTTAATGTTGAAAAGTTATAAAATGAGTTTTACTTTAAGCATTTACTTATTACAGAGATGGTGTGAATTGATATTTTGTATTTTTTTGTTTTTGGGAAAAAGCATTAGAGAATTAAAAATAAATTGATAGAATATTTAAACAAGATTTTGTTTTGTCAATTTTTATTACATTAAAAATAAAGTAAATTATAATTTTAATAAAAGCTAATAATAGGATTTGGTCAATACTTTTAATTTAAATTTTAAAAAATTAAAATTAACTAATTATTACATATATTGTAATCATAACATAAATTAATAATTAATATATTTTATAATTCCAAATATTATTTTACAACTAAAATAAAAAAGGAAAATATTATCATAAACATTGAGTAAAAATAATTAAAAAAAATATTATATTAATTGGAATTATGATATAGATAATACTTTCAATGTTTTCCTTACAATACATATGCACACATAAATGACTGCATATTCAAGAAATCTAATGGAATATATGGAGAAAACAAACAAATAAGGAAACAAAATGTGTTACCATACTACCCTTTAAACATTTGCGGTACATAGAATGTGAAAAGGCATTTTCCCTGTTTAGAACTCCTTATTCAGTTTATATCATATTATTAATATAAAAAAATATTATTGATTGATGGAGCTTATTCATAAAAAAGAAAAACACTTATATGTAGAAAGATAATATTTCATAACTTTATTTATTATAAAATTATAATTTTATGATAAATAAATATTCAACTTATTTATTAATTGAAAATTTTTTGTTTTACATATTCATATAAATAGAAATATAAAGGTAAAGGTAATAAAAGAACAATATGTTTGAAGAATAAAGCAATGAGACAAGAGCAAAACGGTGCAGCTAATCTACATAAAAGAAAAAAAATAGAACCACAAAAAAACCTATAAATTAGAATAGATCACATTAGATATCTTAGTATTATTGATAATTAGTATTATTGATAAGGTATATCTTGATAAAATGTTTACACATAAATAAATGCACAAGAATACCCTAGAAGGTTGTTCCCCGAAGGGAGGAGAGGCCTTCATTCTCCGTTTTCCAAGTTGGCTAGTTGAGATGGTGGAGCGCGTTAGTTGTCTTTCTTTCTTTGGACATTGAGCTAAGTGAAAAAACAACCTTGTAGATTCCCTTGTTCTGTATCAAAGGTCTTATTCTTGGTCTATAGAAGTCTATTCTAAAGATCACCAAACTTCATCACACAAGATAGAGAAAAAGTACACTAGCCCACAACCATGTACAACACCAAGTCAAGATGACACACTTTATTAAGATTCATTGTTTCAATATTAACACATAACATACAACACCAAGTCAAGATGACACACTTTATTAAGATTCATTGTCTCAATATTAACACATAACATAGGGAAAATTATTTATGTCCTCCATAGAAAATGTATTTACATGAAAAATCTAAGATGAGATTAAATAATTAAAAAAAAATATTGCCTTTCTAAAAATTAGAGGCTGAAATCCTTATCTTTTCTCAAAATTTTAAAACATCAATGTTCAAAATCATCATGAAAGGTGATAAAAACAATTACATTAATAAATTAGTGTATATCTAAAAAAATCCAATCAAAACATAATGTTAACAAGTTATTTCATATTCTAAAAATAACTATATTAGTCATTGTAAACCTCCAATATTAACAAGTTTAATTTCTCTCATTTTCAAATTACATACAATATTTCGATAAATTTTCCTTTACTCGTTTATATACTATATGTATTGAAAATTTGATAAGTGTATATTTGACAAAATTTCATACTAAAACTTACAAGTTTTACAACAATATAAGATGTAACTTTTTTCCAAGCATTAAAAAACAATTTATATTCCCTTATAGAAAGAAAATCATATTCTTTAGGTCCTCAAATCATGACTTAAAAAAAAGTACACTTTCATATTGAGCTTAGAAGTACAAATGGATATTCCACATACAACATTAAAATTACATTATTAATTTACATTTTATTTCTTTCCTTTTATAAAATAATTCTTGATGTTTCCCCTTATGTCATTTTTTTTTTATTTCTTTCCACCCTTCTAAAGAAGGAGTCATTGTAACTAACTATGTTTCAAAAGTTAAGAGAGTCGAGTTATTCAAATGAAGCTATTTATCATTTGAATTTAAGGTATTAGTTTCATTATGTATTTTTGTTCCACCTGGAGCGGTGTCAACTACCACAACCTCCCTCAAGGAGGTTTATCCTATGTTCATTGATTCAAATTTGTGCCTTGAGAAAGGAATGCATTCACTAATCAACATGTTTGAATATTGATTCACCTCATTTTGATTAAGGTCAATATATGAAATTGCTTCCTCCAAAAACATCCATCTCTCTGGTTTTGATTTGGTTCCTTTTTCATGGGAGGAATAAATCAAACTTTGGGGAAAGTATCTTGTAAATGTCTTAGAACATGACATATTATACACTTGAATGTTGTGTTCTCATAATCCAAGGCCTATGCGTGTTTAATATTTTTCCAGGAATGAACATTTTTTTCTGAAAGACCCTTATTAAGTTCTATATCAACACATATAGGTGAATATGTCCATAAATCTACTATATCTCTCTTTCGTTATAATTTTATATAAGTTCGCAAAGTATTCTAAATCTCCTCAAAAAAAAGTAAATATTAGATGTTAGAGCAGACATTTTTGGGAGAACAACACAAAAAACAAGGTAGATTGGACCAAGAATGAGAGCAGACCACATTTTGAGGAAAAGCACCGCACGATAGGATTTTTCGTAAATCCGACACACATGTGGACAAACCTAGCCATGTTAGGGTTAGGGTTTTGGAGTCACATTGTAAGGGTTTAACCCATTTTTGTAATACAAATATAAGAAGTCTAAGGTAGAATGAGACATCTATATATGTATCCCACCTATGCTTTGTGAGATATTTGTGTGACTTTTTGAGTACTTGGAGTATCTTTTTGGAGTTGAAGTCTATTTTGAGAGTTGTGGAGTTCAAATAGAGTTAATTTGGAGATGTAGTTGAGGATAAGGTCGCAAGTTATGGAGCTTGGTGCGATCCTAGTCTACTTCACTACTCTTTATTATTATGCAATGCCTTTTGATAAATAAGAAAAGAAGAAAAAGGTCT
>JASDQU010309605.1:47706-64045 GCA_032191745.1 Picea mariana
ATGTGAGGACCAATAATGTAAGTACTACTATACCTTTGACCAAAAAATATGGATTGCTTTTACGTAGATCGCGTAAAAGCAACGTACTGAGAATTCTAAGGTCAAAGAGCTTTATAAGGCGCTCCTGGTGCGAAAAGATTTGAATTAAAAATCTCACTAAATTGGATTCGGTCCATGGATTGTATAGAAATTGATAACTTTTGATCTCTTCCAATTTCACTATCCAGGATCTTCTTAACCGTTCAAAATTAACCATTGAAATTTTAGATTTATAAAGTTCAAATGAGGAAAAGCACCACTTTAAACTAAAAGGATTGGAAATATCGTTTCCTCACGGATCAAAATGAAAATGATCTTATATGAAAAATTATCTTATATTATTGTCTTTTGTATTTCATTTTTTTTTTTCCGAGTACAACATGCATTTAGTGATGAAATTTGAAAAGTATTTTTTAATTTTAATTTGAACTTATATTATTGTCTTTTGTATTTCATTTTTTTTTCCCGAGTACAACATGCATTTAGTGATGAAATTTGAAAAGTATTTTTTAATTTTAATTTGAATGATATGTATTCATAAAATTATTTTAATGTTGAAAAGTTATAAAATGAGTTATTTTTTTTGGAAGTTCTGGGAGCACTAGGAACTCTTTTGAGAATTTGGGAGTTTTTTTAGGAGTTTCAACATCAATGAAATGGGAGTTTGGCAACAAGTTTCCTAAACTAAGAATTTTAAATTAAAATTATATTAAATTAAAATGTAAATATATTTATTTCATTATTACAAAACATTATTTTTTACAAATATTTTCATTATATTTATTCAAAATATCACTATAAAATTAAAACTAAACTAGGTAAATATCATTTCAAAAATTAGTTAAGTAAAAAACTTAATAATACTCTATAGTTGTGGACATGAAATTTTTTAGCCCATATTATTTGCTTTTTCCAATAAAAAAAGAATAATACTTCAAATTTACAAAGATGTTTAAAGTTTATATATGTAAAGTTTAATTTTAAAAAAATGCTAAAATTGTATATATGTATTTTCAATTTTGTTTCTCATTTTCTAATGGAATATTTATGGATATTAAAGTTCCAGTATTGTGTTAAATATATTGATATAATTATTAGCAAAAATTAAATTAGTAATTTTAATATTGTAGTTGTTGCAATAAGAGAAACATTGTCCTCTATTGACCTTCACTTTTAATATACATTTCAATCTAAAGTATTATTGTAATCTAAAATATTTTTGTATATTTTTTTAATATATATTATTGTCGCTCCTAAATTCACGTTTCTACTCCACTGTATCTACGTTCCCAAAATTCCCACTTTTCCGAAACTCGTACAACATAGCATTAAAACATTTATTTAAAAATATTTTTAAAAATTGCAATTGATATATCAATTTATTCTACATTCCTAAATCCTGATTAATAAAATATTTAACTTCAATTATTAAACAAAAATATTAAATATTTTTTGAAATATAATATTTTTTTCCAAAAAAAACATAACTTTTTGTACAAAGAGAAAAAAGTTACAATACTTACACATATTAAAGCTCAAATCATTTTTGAATATAATATTTATTATAATTATTGAGAAAATTAAAATAATTTAATATTCAAATTAATTAATTAAAAAGTATACCATTTTTTTTAATTTAAATAAAACAAAAAGTAATTTCAATTAATTTTCCAAAAATGAAATATAAATACAAAATTGATATAGGCATAGTGGAAAAAGGAAGAAATTAAAAAAAACTAAAATTGAAATAAATACATATAAGTAAGTTAAGTGGTCAAATTGAAAATCAATCTTTAAAAATATCTTATTTGCTTTCCATCAAGTGCATAATTTATTTTTATTTTTAAGTAAAAAAGAGTAGAGTCAATTGCATAATTTATTTTTATTTTTAAGTAAAAAAGAGTAGAGCCTGTTGTATTAACTTTCTAAAAAAAGGTTAAACCAGAAACACCATGTCTGTCAGTTGTCCTGCCGTGTAAGCAGAAATCGAGATAGCTGGTGATCTATGTCGTCTATGAGGAAGATAGATTGGATGCCATTTGTCTTGTCCGAAGGAAACCAAAACAATTGGAAACCATTGGTCTAAAAAAAAGATTTGAGTCTTAGAGTTACAAAATAATGGTGTTTAGCCATGACTAGCCTGAGTAAAACAGAGAAAAAAAACTAGAACTATTAACTGTGACATTTTACTTGGTGGCCTCCCCTTCATCCATGTTTCCCTCGCCATCCTCATCATCTGCCATGGCTGTCATCATGAAGGCCTAAGCGCACGTCAAGAAACGTTGTCCTGGCTATGTATTGGAGTAGGCCTCGTAGAGCAGGTCTACTCATTGACTAACTAGACTGGTGCAGTGGATTAGGTGCTCCACCAAGATCCATAGCTCAAAGATTAACTTCAGGTGGTCCGGGTGGAGGAATGGCAAGTGGCCACGCCCTTCCTCTTGCATGACAGACAGAGGACGTGGCATAGGAGTGGTGCCACCCTCCCTATCTAGACTAGCCCCTAACGCCTCGCCTTCCATACCAATTGTCTCAGCCTTGGCTACATCATTTCGTTCCAGGTCTTCTGTTGGAGGGGTCTCTATTGCTCTTGTGGTTGCTTCTGCATCCATCTTTGCCAGAGTTTATTCTATAATGTAGAAGGGGGGGGAAATCGTTCAATTGGGCTTCTCCTTTATTGGAGCTATGATAATCCTTGAAGGCCCGCTAGGTAGTTTCCCCGGGAAAACAAGTCGGTGGGTTCCATTTGTCTGGGCTTGTGAAGAGTAGGTGTGCTGGGGAGACTTGGATGGGTTCATCTGGGGTAATTTCTTTAATAGAGGCCATGGGCGGTAATTCAATGCTTCTAGAGTTTTGGACAAGTTGCGTCCTTGCCATCGACAATGCCCGCTCAAAGTTTTGATGTCTCTTTCTGCGTGCAGCCGAAGCATACCAGGCAGCCTCCCTACGGGGCTTGCCTCATTGCCTTGGCATTTGTAGGTGCCAAGAAGTGGCTCTGGTGGAAATTAGACAATTACAGTTACACCAGAGCTCAAGGATGCTCCAATGCTGCGGCTTCAGCTCCAAATGAGCCCCTTCCCCTCCAAAATTGAGTAAATTCATGAGGATTAAAGTGACTAGACCCACCATTAAGGCCCTCGATTGAGTGCTCTATGATTTCATTCCCATCATGTGCGTGAGAAGTCTTGGATCATCGGCTTGGCTGAACCAACTTTCCCCCATCCTTAATGGCGAGGGGATGGGGGCCGGTGCCCTACATTTAAGGCCCGACCAAGCACTATACCATGTGGCCCCTCTGTGCTAGGTGGCACCCCATCTAGGGACATTGTGCATAATTATTAATAACATAATTATCTGTGAAATAACTTAAACCATGATCACATATTCTACTGAGCTCACACTTTCTGGTCAACCCATTGGATGACACATATTAATTCATCTATGCATTGTTTTGAATGCAAGCCTCAACACTATGTCTTTTTCTCAATACGTTTTTGTTTTTGGCTAGAAGTTCAGTTCTTGGTTGTGTTATTTGTGGTCTCTATGGCCAGGTTGTGTTACTTAAAAGTTCTAGATTCTACTTTGAATCTTTAGGGATTGAGTTCCTTCAAGGCAATCTACGCCCCTTGAAAGTTAGCAAAAAATTATGTGTGGACAAGTTTGATTGATTTAATCACTGCAAGTTTAAGCATTGGACAAATTTGTGATCAATGTCATCATCAGAACTGTGATATAACTGGTTTTTTAATTAAAACCAAATATCAAGATTTCACTTGCATATATGGTTAATCTGACCCATACTTAAAGTTGGGTGCACATACATTCTTCACCAACTTTCCCATGGAATGCGGAAAGTGAGGATAACTACATAGTTTAAATCATAGTTACCAAGTTCAAATTAAGATTACAATATTAAAATATTGTATACGTCTTACAAATACCAAAAACATGTTAAAAAACTTTCCAATATTTTCATTGCCTTAGCAATCTTAGACTGTTCTTCTTTATTTAGCATAAATTTTGTTCTTGTATCTGGACTGTTTTCCTCTATTTAGCATAAATGTTGTCCTTGTATCTAATGATATATAAACCTACTGAGACAAAAACAAAGATAGAAAAAGAGAAAAACATAGAGATAAAAATAGAGACAAACACATACAGACTCTGATTTCAACTAATATTGTATAAATCCTATTTTTTGTTCTTTCTTTTAGCTCTGCTTCTTCTTATTCTTATTCTTTTGTTGGATTCCCCTCATCTATGCACAAGCTTGTTGTTTCTCATGACCCATGTATGAGGTTATGATCCTTTCTCTAGATTCAAGTACTTTTCTCACCTTACCCCAATTATTTATATCACCCGCCATCTCTATGATAGCAGGGAAAATAATGTATGTAAGGAAGTCGACAAACACCTCCTTGAACCACATATTAAAATACTAAGTAACCCCAAAGAAGAGATTCTTAATTCCATAAAGGAAGGTGACGAGGCAAGGAGCCCAATAAAAAGGAGATCAATCATGATGTAGATCCATCTAAGATACACACACATAGTTACAGCACACGCCCTGCTACATAATACACAGTGGAAAAACAAAGATATTGTTGCCAAATAATAAAGGAATAAATTGGAAACATAAGCACCAAAAAAAACACGAAATGAAACACCATTCCTTTATTGATTCAATGCAAATAACAGAGTTTACAATACATTGTGCCTAGGCCAAAAAACAATCTTGAATAGTTGTTTTTGTGGCTAACAACCACTACAAAATCGCCCAGAGGGTAATGATTTGCATGTGTGGGATGAGACTCTGTTTCACCCTTCTTGCGTGCTCATCCAACCTAGAATCCTTCTCTCCAATCTGCCTTCCATGATTCCCCTAATTTGTGATTAACCAACCCCTTCAAAGTCAGACTCCATCTCCTTTTAAAACTCCTCCTTGGCTCTGAAATGATTTTCCTTCACTCCATGAACGAGTCATTACCCAAACCTCCTTTGGCTTCCAATTGTTCGCCTTATTCTTGATGGTCTTGGCATAATGAACTTTTTCTCAGCATGTGTGTTTCCCACCACATGGTTGCAACTCAGCATGAAGAATGTTAGTGTGGTGAAGTCAAATGTTTGTAGTCAGAACATTGAAAATGAATAAACATTGTGACATTTATAAAATTCCACCATACACAGGAGTTTAAGCACAAGTTTCACCATGAGTTTAAGCATGAGTTACTGCACATGTTTCATCATACACAAGAGTAGTTGCATGAGTAACAACAATTCAAATTCATAGCAAACTAAATAAATAAAATCGACCACTAACACAGTCTTTATTCGACTTATTTCCTAATTTGGAAAATAGAAATATTTTTGGGTTATGTTGATTGCCCGATCCCAAGGATGCTCCTGCATTAGACACCCATGGTAAGAAAAATATTAGCTCCAACTCTTGTGCATATTAGTGTTGAGGTGAAGAGTTTTGCACACGTGATAACTAATCTTCAGTCACTCACGATGCATCCTCTACCCCTTGATTCTTCCACTTGATTAAATATTCTATGTACTCCTTCGGACGAGTGTTCTTACCAACTTGTGTAGGAAGAATTTCTTCAATCTTCTCCTCTGAATAAATTGTAGATGTCGTTCCAATTCACTGAGGGTACCTTTATCTTCTCTTTTGTCCCCTTCATGAAACTCATATAGGTCAGAAACATTGAATGTAGGAGAAATGTCAAACTTCTCTAGAAGTTCCAGCAGATAATCATTATCATAGATCTTTTTCAAAAATTGGCATGGACCTATCTTCTTGTACTTGAGTTTACTATATGTGCCTCAACAAAATCGCTCCTTCCTCAAGTGAGCCATGACCAACTCACCCTCTCGGAATACCTTATGTCTCCTATGTTGATCTGCTCTTTGTTTATAAGTGTCATTGTTGGTCTGCAATTTCTTCTTTACCTATTTTTGTAATTCATGCATATTGTCCACACAATCATTCACATCATATCTCTTCTTGCCTTCCAAATATGACAATGCAACCAAATCTACGACATCTTCTGGCGACCATCCATAAACAATATGAAATGATTTATTTCATTTAGATCTTCTCATTGAATCATTATAAGCGAACTCAGCTTGGGCTAATGCCAAATACCATTGACTAGGATTCTATCCAGTTAAATTTATCAACAAATTTCCTAGACTCATGTTCACTACTTTTGTCTGACCGTTCGTTTGAGGATGATATGTCGAATTGTATAACAAATATGAGCCTAAATTTTTCCAAAGTGTCTGCCAAAAATTCCTAAGGAATCTTGTATCTCGATTTGAAGTAATGCTCCATGGTAATCCACACAATCTAACCACCTCTTCAAAAAATAATGCAACTAGTTCACTAGCATCACTAGTCTTCTTACATGCTATGAAGTGTGCCATTTTTGAGAATCTATCCACAAATACCATTGCAGAGTCATGTTTTCTCTATGTCATAGGTAATTTCCTAAGACAAAATCCATACTGACATCTTCCCAAGGTCCTTTGGGTACTGTCAATGGAGTATAGAATCTCATATTCTAACTTTTTCCTTTGGCTAGTTGACATATCCTACAACCTTCATCAAACTTTTATACATATTTATTAATTTTGGGCCAAAAATACTTATCATTCACCAAGTTTGTGGTTTTATCAACACCAAAATGTCCTCCTAAAACACCACTATGCAACTCTTTAATGAGATTCAACCATACTGAACTTCTACGAACACACAACTGCTAATTTTTAAACTAAAACAATTCTTGGATATGTTAGTCTAGATATGGTGTTGTATCTAAACTCTAAGGCTTATTACACTCCTTCCAATATTCTAAGAAATCAACATCTTTTTCATACAATGTTTTTAAACAATTCAGACTTACCACTTCTACCAACTATTGGCACAGGGGCAGACCTAGGGTTCAACACTACAACAATGCACCAACAAAAACCTAACTACCGGCCCTTTAGGAAACACCTGTGAAGCAGATGAAGTCTCACCCAAGGTAGAGGCTGGGGTGGTTGCAGGACTCAGATGTTTACAACCTTAGCTGGGACACAGATCTATGACTGTAACACATTAACATAGCACTTAGTAATTACAGTTCGTTAATATTCATCCTTAGTTCACAATGCAACTAAACCCTAACAACATATCAGCACAACATTCACATAGATCAAATGGATTCAAGCACTAAGAATATCAACAGAGATCAGATCTAGCATCCATTTGCATTATTTAGCACTAAGCTATCATATCAGATTCATCTATCATCTAACAAAGCACTAAGCATTGAATCATATAAACAAGAGAGAAATCATAAATCACAAAGCATTCATACCACAGGTTATACATGGTTCACCCCCTCCCTAGGGCTACGTCCACCAAGTATTTGTCTTATTTGTTAGATTCATTCAATCTTCTTACATGAACAAAGCCTCCAAATCAACTCTGCAGAGGATAGGAGATATGCACACCTCACCAGATCCTCCTTCCCTGAGTAGATCTAGGAACAAAGCCATACACAGTATTTTACATTCGCTTGCACTCAGCCTTGCAAGTCTCACATAGTGCACACAAAGACAAATCACACATATCTACTTTTTCACTTAGCAACAATGGTTGACATTGACTAGTCACTAATTCTTACATTACCTAGACTTTTATTTATACATTACAAAATAGGCCTAAGCATGGGTAAACCCATGGGCCGACATCCCCATACTCATTACATAAGCCCAAAACCAAAAAATCCTTAAAAAGGGGCCTAGATCCCGTGATATCCACTTCAATTTGCGCTCTGCCTTCGAAAGCCTGTCGAAGTCCCAAACTGGTCAAAAATTACCTAGTATCCTCAAAACTTGGTCAAGGGAGAACAAACCCCCAACACTCACATGTGATTTGTCCCGAGTCACTCTGATCTAGGTACCTCTGCCTCAAAATCCTCGATCTTGGCTCGAGCGGCTTCGACCTGTGGCTATGGGACAACCTCCTGCTCAGCGAACTCTTGGATTACTACTTCATTGATAGGTCCCTCTAGGCATTGTTCAGCTGTAGCGACGGCTTGCTCCAGTTCTTCTCCTCGGCCTTAGATCTGTGTGAATAGTTGGTAAGCCTCGTCCTATATTGGTTGGAGCCTCTGAGTTACTTCCATGACTCTGCTCTGAATGGTCTGGACCTCCTACTGGACAATGCACTATTCTTGGGATCACTTCATCCTTTCAATGGCTGACATGGGCTTCAACTACACCTGTACTATTTATTCTTGCTTCTTCGCCTCTTGTAGATGTGACTCTAGTGCCTTCAATTTAGGATCCTCAGTGAGTTTCTCATAAGTTTGGGCACTGGGATCACTCAGTTGTTTACATTCCATAGCGAGGCCCTTCATTGTTTCAACTATGCCTCAAGCAGTCTCTTCTCTTTGATCTTGCACATCCTTCAGAGTACTGGGCATTGTTCTTAGCTCAAGATCTATGATTCTCTGCTGAAGCTGTTGGATGGTTTCTGCGAGTTGCACTACTTGGTGTTCTACTGGTTCTTCCTCCTTCTGATCCAATATCATCACAAAGTGAAGTGATCTGTTGACTACTTCTTTTATTTTGACTTGCTCTGCAAGAATATTTTCTTTTTCCTGTTGGATCTGCGCTCTCTCTTCATCGAACTTTTCTTGAAGAGTGTCCTCCTGTTGCGCAGTCCTACGTTTCTTTGTAAATTCCTCCTGTGTTTGTGCTCGATGAATTCAGGCTTCAATCACATCACCCAGTCTGCGGAGTTGATCAAGATCATCTCCCAACTCTAGTTCTTCTAAGGGTGGGGGCATAGTGGACACTGCGCGGCTCGAATAAAGGGCTTGTTGTACACCTCTTAGTTCTTCTTCAATTCTATCATACATGGCTTCTTGTTTGGCTTCGTTTATTTGCAAAATATCTTATGAGGCATCTCCTACAGCTAAAATAATGAAGTCAAAGTCGTCGACCGTGAGTACATTCTGCATCTTTGGTTTATTGGATTTGGACTTCTTCCACGATGAAGGTTTCGTGAGGGAAACCTTCCTTTTCTTGGATGGATCGGTGTCATCAGGGAGATTCTATGGGAGTGTTACTTCACCTTGCTTATCTTCTTCTTATTCTTTTTCTTCTTTGTTCACTTCATCATGACCTCCTCCGCTAGGTGACTCAGATGCGGTCTCTTCTGATAAGTTGTGTACTTCCTGTACATCTTTCTTCTTTTTCTTCTTGCTGCTTCTTGGGGAATCATACTCTTCATGAGTAACCACCAAGTTTCCAATGAGGTCCAGATCATAAATCTATGCGGGGTTAACAAGGATAAGGAGTTTTGTAGGGAAGTCTTTAATGATTTCTTCCAGGTCCTCTGTAGTGAGCTTGTAGTAGTACTGAAGTTCTTCTTTGATTTCATCCGTGCACCCAGTAATGTAAATAAAATGCATATCTGTGCGAAACTTCATAAGAGGCCTAAACCTGTCTAGGGTGTTCGGCATCATACGAGGGAAGGAATCAATAGCCCTCCTAAGCTACATGTAGTAGTTATGAAATATTGTGTTTGACTGCCACTACTTTCCCATATCACTCGAATACCAGAGCGTGGTGAACTTCACAATGAGTGGCTCGAATGGATCGATCTCAAGGAAGGTCGCACCTTTCGACATCTCCCAAGAATTAAACGTAATGACGATCAGGAGCCAACTGAAGTGAAACTCATAGCCTTGATCTTGAGCTTCGCGACAGTCCAGTTCGAGCTGGTTAACTAGGTACTTTGCTCAGTTCATCTATAGGCCTTCCACGCATTTCCTAGAAAGGTCAACGACAAACCCTGTAAGTTGCGTGGGTCTGTTCTTTCTTAATAGATTTCCCACAATTAATTGGCATGCTAGGTGCACTTTGCCATTCTGTATGGAGGCTACCTTGTAGCCTTGCATCCCCTTCTCAACATTGCCTTATGTTTCTTTAATCATCTGTGCCAAGGCACGGTATGTAGTTTTTCTTAGGTATAAGTCTTGTGGGTTTGGTACCTGCATGCTCAGTCCGGTGATCCTATGGGTCAGCGTCGGATCAACAGTGATATGTCTGTCCAACCACAGATAACCACCGTGGAAGCATGAGAACAAGAGCTTAATGCCGACACTAACCTCCTGGTGCCTTCCAAAATGTGGAATATTCATTACATTCAAAAGGGTGGACTGCGTGAGGTTCATGGTCCATGTCTAAGGGATGATATTCGTCTTCTTTCCCTTTTTCTTGTTGAGATACTTGTGATGTGAGAGCATGTCATAGATCTTACGGTCTCCCAGGTTATAGTCGCTAATATTCAAGGTTGGAATCCTCTATAGTTGTGGTCTAAGTCCGCGTATCCCCTTCAGGAGATACACAGTGTTGACGATGTAGTCGAAATCCCTCGGGACACTTTCGAAACTCACTACACCGGCCAGGGGTGGGATGTACTTGGGTAGGATGGAAGGTAATATATTCGCATTTGCTAAGTCATCTCTATGCTTGGTTATTTTCTCATTCGCAACTCTGGATGGTCCAGACCCACGAGCATTCGACGGGGAGGCTTCCAATCCTCTCATCGATGAAGCTTGTATGCCCACAAACATTGCCTTTTCAGTCATGAGCATCTCCTTCATAGACTCTTCGACTGTGCTAATTTATTCAGACATACACGCTTGTGGTTGACTATCTCGGGTTGAAGAGAAACCACTCAATGCAACGGGATGGATGGTGATAGGTCGATGATCACTACATGAAATCAAATAATCTGTGAGCTCAGATAATCATGGGTGGAAAAAGTGTTATCGGTGCAAGGCTTGATGGAATAAGTTGACAACTAGGTAACGAATATTTCCAACGGGCGAGAAGCCTTCATTAAGGAAGTTCTGTTCGTTATAATGCGGTCCCAACGGTCTAATGGTGAGCTTTCTGGCCACAAATATTTTTCTAACCATTCGGTTCATTGGGTTAACGGTTATAATGCCTCCAACGGTCATATTTCTTTTCCATGGTGAAGTGCCATGCTGTGTTGTACTAGTATCCCGACAAAGTTCAGTTTCTAGAATCCTTCCTTCTACGCAGTTCCTTCTGGAACTTTCTGTAACTTTTCTATCTTTTATTTTTTCTTATTGAGCTTTCTATCCTTTGTCCCAGTGATCTTCATCTGGATATTCCTCTTTTCATTCTAATTCTGATCTTCTCTATGCATAGTAACTTCATACTGTTGATGGTCTTTACTAGGGTTCAAGGGAAATACTTCTTCTCTGTCTGGTGTAGGTTCTCTACTCTCCTGTATAGATAGGTGTCTCAAGTCCTCGTGTTTCCTTTAAAATTCAACATCCACATTTCTAGTCATGAATAACTTCAACCTATTCTCATGTTCTTCAATCAAATGTGCGGTCCTCCTAGTCATGAAATATTTTAATTGTTTCTTCTTCTGCTCTAAGACTTCCACTTCTTTTCTTCTGGCTTGATCATTTTCGATCCAAGGTTTTTGTTACACATTATTTTAATCATCCCTATGACCGTTAATGATGTAAGCCTATATGTAGTCTTCATAGGGGTTAGTGGCCTGAGTTCTTGAAGAAGGAAGGGAGAAGAACTTTTTCTGAGAAAAGAAGTTGCATTTTCCTTTGTAAAAACCCTATAAAAGAGGAAGTTCATAGGATGCATTATAGCTAGGGTGCGAGAATGCCTGATTCTCATAGGCTACATCCTAGCTAGGTTGCAAGGAGTTCACAGTCTGCTCTATAAGCAGGGTGCGACAATGCTTACACGTGGGAAAAACGAGCGTTTTCTCGAATCTTCTAGAAGGAGAAACTTCCATGGTGAGGTGGCATCTGAATGGTTTGGATCTTACTCGCTTTCATCATTTAGTGGGATCATCCTAACCTCCTCACCTTATCCTCTTCATCTTATAAAAGGAGAGGAGATCTCATGGAGAAGGGCTAAGTTGTTTTTGGCTTGGGATTGTTAGCTTGGTTAGAGTGGCTTTGAGATTTTCTTTGTCAAGATAGATTGTGAGTAGCTATCAGATCCATGGTCTCAAAATCCTCAGAGAAAGAAGTGTGTGGGGAACGAAGGAAATTTGGAAGGGACCTTACGACATAAAGGCCATGGTTGTAATCTCTCTTTCACATTTAATATGATACAGTAATACGATTCTTTCCTATAAATCTTGTTGTGTTTTATTGTATGATTCCTTGATCGCATACATAGGTTTATATTGAGTTTCTGCTATTACTATCACTTTGGTTGGTTGCGTTCTTTCATAGGTTCATCATTGTATGAGCATTGGAATGAAGCTAGGATGGCGATAGTGAGAGGAAGCGACGCTTAAATGGTATGTCACCTATCCCTCTTTAGTTAGTAAATTCAATATTTAAAACTTAAGGAAAGCATCATGTTCTGGTGTGTTTTGTTCTAGATCTAGGTGGATCTAGGGAGATCAGTTAGTGTCTTCACCTATCGATTTATCTGATAAAAAAATTGGCGACTCCACTGGGGATCATACCCATTTTTAGTGGTTTTTATTGGTTTTTTATTGGCCATTTTCTCTTAACCTACCATTTTTCAGTCCCATCAATCTCTGAGTCTTGAGGAGATCCTCACTGACTCCCTGGGTCCAGAATTTCCCTCAGAAATTTTGTCCTTTTTCCAAATTTTGCTTGTTTGCAAACCTTCTCGCACTGCACCCTTTTGTAGCCTATGAGAATCACTTGAGTTTGCACCCTGGTGTTAAGTCTAGTGTGAACCTCTCGTAGTCAGCCTGTGTATAGCCTGCGAGAATCCTTGATTCTCGCACTGTAACCCACTGCCAGCCTACGAACCCACTTGCAAAATTTTTGGATTAACTCGTTTTGTGTCCTCGTATGCCCAGATTGGTTTGTGTGTCTAGGAATAAATTCTCTGACCAGTGATTGAATGTCTCTTGGCTTCATATCTCGTGAATGATTAGTTTTTGGAAATCGAAATCTCTTCTTGTTCATTTTTTCTCGATTTTTACCTCTTGACCTTTTTCTTCGAACAAGGGTATAATCTCCGATCCTAGAATCCGAGTGCTTGTTTGGTCAAGAGCCTATGATTGGTTTAAAAGTTGAGATTAATTGTCTTTTTCAATTGCTTATTACTTGGAAATTTGTTACCCATGTGCATTTGAAGAGACTAGTTTTGTCACTTTGTTATTTTTTTCTTCATTGAAAGATCCATTTGGGGTGTTTGTTGTGCATTCCTTTTTTCGTTGGTTGGTTACTTTTTTTTAGTTCCATCTCTATTGTTTGGTTTCTAATAAAAATTAAAGATATTTTCTTTCTTTTAAGCAACTTTTTATTTGAAAATATTGGCATTCAAGTATTGAAAAAGCATGAATAGAGAATTTGCATTGTTCATGATTGTTTGATATTGCATTTTAAAGAAGATCATACATCGTAGTTCATGTTGTTCCAGAAAACTCCTCTTTCCCTCTTGTAAATAGGATTCATCGAACAAAAAATTGTATCTTTCATTCCTACTTACGCATTGTTGGGTCAGAGTCTCACACAACATTGGTTTCATCTCCGTCTCCTCTTGAGTAACAACAACCTTTAATAATATTGTGCAACTTTAAAATTCAACTAGTAACTTTTCTAGGACTCTTTTACACCAACACTAGCTAGGCTAGAGATTTGGAATAGGCAGTGAGAAACACTCTCCAAAGCGTAAAACACACAATAGTATATTGTGATAGGGAGTGTCAAAATTCACTTATTACATTTTGTCTTGGGAAGCCCTTCTAACACGAGGGTCAATCACGAGGTCGCATTGAGACTAGAAAAGTTACTCACCCTGCTTTGTTGGTCTTGTTGTAGAGGTTGTGCATATTATGGGGGTCTCTTGAGAGGTATACCCACAATGATGAGTGCAAGCCTTTCAAGTTGATTTCGGGCTAGATACCCTGCCCTTGTGTGTGGATTGGACTGTCGATTGTTTCCCCAGGAATCACTGTAGTGATTGGTAACCTTAGTGGCCTATCTCTTTAGGGTCTTTACGCAAGGTGACTGTGGAGGGGAAAGTCTTCACGGTACCTGGAATCAATGTTGGCCAAAATCACTCGGGCTCCTTGGAGGGTATACCCACTATTATGTGTGGGAGCTTGCACCAGGGTGTAAGTCCATTAAGCAGGTCGTCAACGTAAATTTTCCACCCGCTCTATCTCATCCCCTTATTACATTGTTCTCACGACGTTGGATTTCATCACCAACTAGTGTGCTCATTGTGAGAAGGTTTTGTTTGCTTGCTTGCTTACTAGAGTTTTAGCGTGTACTGTTTGTTCTCCCTAGTGGACTCTAGATTGGATTTTTGTTTTTAATGGTGTTAGTTCCCAAAATGACCAATGAAGGAACCTCTTCTCCAGGGGAACCTTCTGTTTTTCCTTCTTATGGAAACATTTGTCCTCCTCACATTGCTACTTTGAGACTTCTAGGTCTCACAATTGGATTACCAATATCTTTGTTTTCCACTTAGGTAATCCTGAATGCAGTAAGTGCTTCAGTCGTAAGCACTTCCCCCCAAGGACATCAACCTCATGTTGATCCTTCACCTTCTTCACCAGTAAGGTCTTCTTCGCCTTCTTCGCTTGCAAGGTCACCTTCCGTTTCATCTTCTTCGTCGAGTGAAAGTTCTGAATCTAGTAACCTGGTGAATAAGAAGAAGAAGAAAATAAAGATTAAGAAGAAGAAAGATAAACAAGGGTTAAAACCTCCAACCACTGTCAAACATGTTGGAAAGAAACCAGTTATTGTTAATCGTGTTGGGAGTGTTGATGATGTCAAGATCACCCAAACAACTCGTAAGCCCAATTACCCTTGCAGGATTTGTAAAGTTAGCCATATTCTTAAGGAATGCCTTGGTCTATCCAAGGTTATAGAAGCATGGTATACACATCCTTGCCAACCCATGTCGTTAGCCTCTGAACAACATGTTGATGACTTCCTGTCGACTAGTCAAGATACCGTTGGGAAGAAGAAAAGTAGAGTCAAGTTCCCGTGCATGTTATGCAAAGGGAGTCATCTCACTCACCTTTGCCCTCGTATGGATGAAGCCTTGAAATTACTGAAAGACATGACTGTTTCATAGCCTCAACTTCCAGCTACTTATCACAAGATTACTCTTGACCCCTATATATTTGATGGAATGACAACTCTGGTCCCTTCACCGGTCAATCCGGTTGATCATGTCGTCAATATGGTCATGTCCTTAGTTGAACCAGTTGACAAAGTGGTTGATTTGATACCATCCTCGGTCAATCCCGCTCTCCCCTCAGAGAGTGAAACTAAATCGGTCGATCCGATACCATCCTCGATCGATCCCACTCTCTCGTTAGAGAGTATCACCCAAGTGGTCGATTTGTTTCCATCTATCAACCCCATTCTCCCCTTGGAGAATGCAACCCATGTGGTCGATCTGATCTCGTCATCGGTCGATCCTACTCTCCCACTAGAGAGTAAACCCGATACTGCCCCTATTTTTCTCGTTGATACAGAATCTACCATGCCGTGGGATATTCCTCCTTCTCTTATGGAACCCCCTCCAAGTTATGAGGCCATCCATTTTGATTGGGGTGTGCTAACTGGACCTCGTCTTCCCTCTCACATTCCTTTCCAAATTACAGTGCAGGTTTGTAGTCTAGATATTCCTCAGACACTGATAGATGAAGGTGCATCCGTTAGTATTTTGTTCTCTTTTGCTTGGCAAGCTTTGGGTTGTCCTCTGCTTTCACCGGTTACACAACATCTGTTATCTTTTAACAGAAGAACTAGTCAACCTTTAGGGACCCTTCTTCAGTTTCCTATAACTTTGGGAGGGAAAAATATCTTTAATGATGTCATGGTCGTCCAAGACCCCTTGGATTTTTATTTACTCCTTGGGCAAGATTATGTCTATGCCATGAAAGCTATTGTGTCTACTCTTTTTCGTGTGATATCTTTCCCTCATGATGGACGGGTTGTTACTGTTGATCAACTTTCATTCATTGAACCCAACTGGATTGCCTCCCTAAATGGTTCTTATAGGCAGAAGATATTGCCCCCGCCACAGGTCAATTATGTGGCGTTGTCTCCCATGGTTTCAACTTCTGATGACTGAGATCTAGTAGTTTACATGGTGATCTCTTTGATAGGGTTGTTAGAGCATGATCTCTTTACTCCTGTCACGACCCTCGACATGGTGTCCTTCCAGAGTGTGTTTCTTCCTTCTAGTGAAGACCTCTTAGAAGCCATTCAACCGA
>JASDQU010309606.1:1142-16365 GCA_032191745.1 Picea mariana
TTGCCTTGTAAAATATTGTAATTTCATAGTCAATCTAGATCGTTCATTATAAGGTTGCAGATCTGACAGTATAATTTATATTATGGGTTTTTTTCCCTAGAAGAGAACCCTCTTTTATGAGGGAATTGTATTGCGGCGATGTATTATCACGAATATTGTATTCTGAAATAGGATACTCTGAGAGAAAGAAGAGGAAGTTACAACGGGTGTGTTGTAGGTTGTATCCCTTCATTTTGTTGGATAGTAATAAGGAAGGACCTATCAATTTCACCGGTGGACGTAGCCCACGCTGGGTGAACCATGTATATCTGTGTCTCTATTGTGTTGTGTATCTTCTTTGTTTTATTTCCGCATTTGTTTTTATTTTATTTCTCTGCGATCCTTTTTTTCTAAGAGGACCATGCCAAAGTGGTTCAAACTTACTCGTGCCTAACATATCATGATCCTAATCATAGACCAAGACCCAATCGCCTTCTGAAAATACATGAGAATGGACAGATTTATCATTTTGTGCTTTGACATGCTTCTTATGAGTCTCATTAACTAATGTGGCATCTCAATGTTGTTCATCAAGACAATACAAGTATAAGAGATCTTCCTCCTCGGTTGAGGTAATGGGAAATAGTTCTATGGCTAGCTACAATGACAATATTTCATGTTCATTCAAGAGGATTGCCTCCAAACCATAAACAAGTAGGAATGGTATGAACCTAGTGGAAGTTTTGGTTGAGGTATGGTAATCTGATAACAACGAAAATAACATGAGATTCCAGTTAGTCTTATGTGTCCCTAACATCCTCTGGATCATGGTCTTCATGACATGATTGATGGCTTCTACTTGGCCATTGGCTTGAGGATAATACGGTCTTCAGTTCTCATGGAAGAAACCCAACCTGGCAGTTGATTCAATCATCATCTTGTTTAAAAAATGGGACCCATTGTCCATCACTATGGTCTTAGGAATGTCGAACCTAGAAATAATGTGATTGCACACTAACAAAGAAGTGATAGTGCCATTGTTAGAAAAGGCAGAAAAATCCTCGACCCACTTGGTGAAGTAGTCAACATCCACAATGATGTAGCCATGGACATTAGCCATGGTTGGCTTACATGTCATAAAATCAATCCCCAATTTGGAAAAGGGATTGATGGTCACCACAAAATTAAGTGGAGCAAGACGAGCATGCATCTTGCAGGTGAATATTTGACAAGAATGACACTTTTGAATGAAATTCATAAAATCTTTGAATATTGTGGGGAAAAAGTACTTGACGTGCAATATCCTCTAGGAAGTGGCCAACCTGGAGAGATGACTTCCACATGCTCTAGCATGACAGTCATTCAAAACTCTCTTAGCTTCCTCATGGATAAGGCAACAACATAGAATCAAATCCACACCTCGATGATAAAGGGTATCATCAACAATGATGTAATATATAGTCTGATGTCGTATGCATCGACATTCTTCATAGGACAACTAAGGATGAAAATGTTGGGTCTGGAGATATGCCAAGATATCCCCATACCAGGGATTTGATGAGTTAATGAGGAATAAAATATCATCAATAAATGAATCATTAACCACATGTTCGACATCGACTTGGGGAAGATCAGATATCAACTCCGCGAAGGCCAAATATTTCTTATCCTTGGAAAAAACAAACTCTAGGTCAAACTATTGGAGGATGGCAATCCACTTCGATTAATTTCCCCCAATGATTTGACGGCTCAGGATGTGCTATATTGGGTTGGTGTCGGAAATAACAATGGTATTTTGCATGAGGATATAATGTCACAAATGTTGGATAACATGCACTGTTGCCAAGTCCAACTTTTCAACATGAGAGTATCGAATCTCGGGACCAACAAATATTTTTCTAAGATAGTAAATAACATGTTCTTTTTGTGCATTGTCTTATTGGATGAGCACCATTCCTATGGTGGATTTATAGGTTGCGAGATAGAATATAAAGTCTCAACCATAGTCAGGAGGGCTCACCAAGGGAGTCAACATTAAGGCCTTCTTCAAGGTATCAAATGACTATTAGGCTTGGTCATCCCATATAAAAGGTACCCCTTTCTTCAATAAGCACATAAAACCTTTTGTAATATCGGCATAGTTGACAATGAATCTACACAAGAAGTTTTCCTTCCCTTGCAAACTTTGAAGTTGGCTAATGGTACAAGGAGGAGGCAAGTTGACAATTGCCTCAACCTTCAAGGTATTAACCATGATTTTGTACTTGGACATAATGAAACCTAAAAATCGCCAAAAAACCACACAAAAATGCATTTATGTGGGTTCAAACGAATATTATAGTAGTGACATCTAGTGAAAATGGCTCGCAAGTGACTAGGATGATCCTCGTGTTGCTTGGAACAAGCAAACAAATAATCTAAGTATGCCTCTACAACTTGTTTGATGCCATGAAATGTGTAAGACATTGCACATTGTAAGGTGGCTCCAACATTTTTATGATCCAGGTGGATATCGGTGGTCACCCACCTATTCCAACTGGCTCAAAATAGTCTTATGGAAATTTACTATTTTTAGTCATTTTTTGGTTCCAAAACTTATGGGGCCATTTTGAGGGTCTAAATGAAGTTTTTTTAGAATCGAGCACCTCAATGATGGCCAAAGGCTCTGATTGAGCCCTGAAAATGAATATCCTAGACCATACCTTTCTAACGAGCTATCGTGCGCCCCAAACGGAGATCGTATGCCAAAGGTACGCCCCTAGGAAGTTGATACACTCAAACTACCCAAAACGAGGTCCACAAAAATGTTGGCTTTTCATCTTCCGGGGTTAGGGTTTTGGATTTTATTTATGTTAAAGATGCCTTTAGAGCCTCATTGTAATCATCTTCTTGCAAATGTGAGTATCCGTCACATCTCTTCTCAGAGATAAGTTGTCACCATTCTAGCGAGTCTTTCACTCTGTATTTCTACAGTTTTGTACATTTCTCTCATTAATAGAAATTGTGTATTATTGCATCTCCGTGTTTATGGATTTGTCTTTGATAAATCTCTGTTGTATTATTGGTTATCTGATATATCTCTATACATTTTTTTATTATATCTCTGCTCTCATTTCATGCCGAAAATAATTTGGATCAGTGGGATCAGAGGAGCTTGCTCTTGATCATTTTTTCAGTGCATGTCCCTGATGAGGTACGAGTATAGAAAGTTGGGTCTCGATATTGTCTCTCTTCAGGACAATCGCTCTCGCATTCCCAAGAAATCCTCCATGGAGGAAGAAAAGAAAAATGACAGAGCAAACGATTCTATTAATCTGTTGTTTGAGAAAACTCTCATGCGATAGAGGGACAAAATGATGGAGAAATTTTCCCACATCCTTCAATGCCTGTCGATAACAAATGGCGTGTCTTCATAAAGCGGCCACTTTGGAGGCACCTTTCCTTTCAAGGTACAAGTTATTTTTTATATTCTTGTATTTGAAGGACAAATAGATGTGAATGCCCTAGAAAAATGGTTAAATCTGCTAGAAGGTTGTTTCTTTGTTTACAATTTCTCTGACAGGGAAAACGTCACCTTCACACTCCTTAAGGCTCTCCCCCATGAAAAACATTGATGGGAAACTTACTGGGAGAAAAGTTCCATAGAGGATTCTGGAATATAAGGGGTCGAGCCCACTTGGGATTTTTTGTGGATGCAATCAAGGAACAATATTACCCTATTGGTAACTATGACGAACAGTACATGAGATGGACCACGCTGCGTCAAGAGAGGGGACAAGCAGTGTCGGAGTTCACCAATACCTTCCATACCTTATGCACCAATATGGGTATCAAATATTTTGAGCAGTTTTGAAATACCGTGGGGTTCTACACAGGTACATCCAAACTGAAATGGAGGTTCTGCCTATCGATATGTTGCCAAAATCTAGCAGAAATTTAGGCACCAGAACAAACGGGAGTTCGGGTTTGCAAATAACCAACAACCAAAGTATGATAAAGATGGCCCTAACAAACATCCTCTCGAAAACAAGTCCAATTCACAGGAAAAGAAGGGTCACGGGAAGACAAATAAGGACACTGGAAAGTGGTGTGATTTTCGCAGAAGTGCCTGGCACAACACTGATGAATGTCACTCAAAACAATATTTGGTGGACGAGATCAAAGAAAATGAGCCAACAATTCAACCAGAAGAACCAACGGATCCTGAAGAGGGGGGGCACCTTTTTTATTCACAGATGTGGGTGAAGGGGACCTCGCTGCATTTTGTTGTTGATAACAGAAGCCAAAATAACCTCATCTCAGTAGAGGTCATCAAACAGTTGGGATTGTTGACAACACCACACCCGCAACCATACAACATCGGGTGGCTTCTCCTAGGCCCAGACCTCTGTGTCAGCCAACAATGTCGATTGTCATATGACATCCAACCCACTAGATGTTTGTGATGTTCTATTGGTTCAACCACATATGTGGAAGCGCCATGCTATTTATGAGTCTCAACCCTGTAGTGTCATTGTTACTCTGGGGGGTCATCTCTACATAATACTAGAGGTAGCTCCAACTATTGTCCCACCTGAACAGTGTCACGAGGTAGTATGTCATACTACAAAATTTAGCTTCTTCACAGTATGTTCAAAAGGTGAACATAAGAACATCGCAACCACTGCAACCTCAGTCCAAGCACCTTTTGTCCAATAGAAGCAGGTTGACAAGATTGAAGAAAAGCACAAGGATTCCTTCTGCACACAGTCATCTCATGTAGAAAGATTGGTTAAAAATGTTCAACCCTTCCAGCCACAGGTTCGTGATAACCTTCAACAAGCTAAGCAATGAAACTTCTCCAATAGGGAAAGCAACTCATCAAGATGCAGATTCAACAAACACTTTTCCCTCTCCCCCGGGAACTCAACACAATGGAGACCATTTCTTCCTAAGGAGGGAGGATTGATCCAGGTGGATATTGTTGGCCGCCAACTTATTCCAATTGGCTCAAAACAATCTTTTGGCAATTTACTATTTTTAGCAGTTTTTCGGTTCTTAAATTTCTGGGGCCATTTTGAGAGCCTAAATGAAAAAAAAAAATGGGATTGAGCACCTTGATGATAGCCAAAGGCTCTTATTGAGCCCCCAAAATTAATATCCTTAAAGATACCTTTCCAACAAGCTATCTTGCACCCCAAACGGAGAGTGTATGCAAAAGTTACGTCCCCGGGAAGTTGATACACCAAACTACCCAAAACGGGGTCCACAAAATTGTTGGCTTTTCATCTTCCGGGGTTAGGGTTTTGTATTTTCTTTATGTTAAAAATGTCTTTAGAGCCTCATTGTAATCATCTTCTTGCGAATGTGAGTATCCATCACATCTCTTCTCAAAGATAAGCTGCCACCATTCTAACGAGTCTTTCACTCTGTATTTCTACAATTTTGTACATTTCGCTAATTAATAGAAATTGTGTATTATTGTATCTCTGTGTTTATGGTTTTATCTCTGATAAATATCTGTTATATTATTGGATATCTAATATATCTCTAGACATTTGTTTATTATATCTCCGCTCTCATTTTGTGTCGAAAATAATATGGATCATTTTAAGACCAAACAAAAAATTTCAATAAGCAAAAGTACCTTAAGAGCAGATGAAGGAAGTCTTGTGCTAATCTTCTAGTTTGATATTGATTTGATTATTGGCAGAGAAACTGTCCATGAATCAGAATATTTCACTCCTAACACATTCATCAATAATATGATCAATGAATGCGTTGGATAATTATCCTTAGGATAAGCCTTATTTAGATCCCTATAGTCGACGTAGACACTAATGGTTCCCTGTTTCTTAGTGATTGGAACGAGATTAGATACCCATTCAGTCAAGGGAACCAAATAGATAAACTATGCACAGAGAATCTTTCTTTAGGTTGACTGGCCATAGTTTCTGCCAGAATAGCTTGGATCTATCATATGTTTTAATTTCAAGTTTGACAATATGGGGGTCTATGCCATACATTTCTTCATACAACCAAGAAAAAACATCGTGGAATTATCTGAATAGGGTTGTTAAAAGTTCAATTTCCTAAGGAGAACAATCAACACTTATCAAGATGTGTTCCATGACACCTGGCTTCTGGGAAGTGTCAATTGGAATAATCTTTGAAATATTGGCCAAATCCTCCTCTAAAAATACATCATGGATCATAATGGGAGATTAGTACCATTGAACATTATCAAAGGCAACAAGATTTTTAATTTTTTCCTTTAATTGTTGCAAATCGGGAAGAAATGACATGCAATGGTGCATATCATGCCATGGCTTATCGGGTGAAGCCATGATCTCCATGATGGCTTCATCAGAAGCAATTTTGAAATCAAGGAAGTCATGGGAAGTAGGAAGAGAATTAATGGCCTAGGAATTCCTTGGATACTAATCAAACTCCACAAACTGAGGGAGATCCAAATAAGGGCCAAAAGATGTTGATTGGATCACTTGGTAGGAAATCTCTACCATGGTGAGCGGCATGGAAGCTCCATAAGATTTAACGTCCTTGGGATGAGGTACCACCTAAAGGATCCACTAGTCAATAAAGAAATCATATTGACAGGAGAAATGACTGGAGTAGAGGATGGTGGAGGAAGGGGAGAAGTTCCCATCAATGAGGAGTCCTTAAACATCCCTACACCAACAATCAGGTAAGAAACTTTGGAATCACCGGAAACGGGTATGTTAGAACCCACATTAGATACAAATTATCTTGGCAACGATTTTCTCTTGGTGAGGGAAACAAAAGACTCGAAATACTAATGATACAATTGTTGTCATCTCATAGAACCAAGTACACTCGAGTAGAAAATTGTACTCAAGAAGTGCATCGATTACCTCCACAACAACGAAGACAATCTTGCTAGCTAGCTCAATAGGTAAGGAGGTGAGAATCACATAAGGCTCGAACATATGTCGATCGAATTCTTTCAATATGGTTGTAGATGTAGCAAGCTTCAGAGATCCAATGACTTTCCAACAAGACATAGACATGATACAACTTGAGGCGCCTTCATCAACCACATTGTGAAGGATGTTTTTCCCCATTGTTCTCACTTTAATTTGAAAAGTGACTTGGTGGGAAAGCCTATGTTGAACGTGGTCTAAATCAAAAGTGATTAGGCTTGACTCTGAGGGATCAACCCTACCTATGGCAGACAACAAATATTTATGTTGCGCGGGGCAACTTTGGGGGACTTTGAGGGAAAACATGGCAGATGGTGCCTAGGCCAAGTCTTCCTTAGTAGTTGTGGGCAGCTCATGTGTTTGGATTATGAGTCATAGGTTGAAGAATTCCCTTTAGGGGTTAAAGAAATGTGTTAAAATATGGCTTCTCAATTTGAATAGGGTCACTAGGTTGGGAAGAGGAAGCAGGCTCTTGTGTTGCATGAATAGTCTCGGGATTATTGTAGTTTTGCACTCAAGTTTGGAGGGAAATTGTCTGATCACACATGAAAACTTCCCATGCTCCCTTGTGGAGGGGAAGTATTTGTTGCAACCATTTTTTGAGGCTTGGGGGGGAGGATGAGTTAGGACAGGGGGTTGCTGGGGGGGCCTTTGTTGTGCCAAGAAACAATGGACCTCATCCTTCCGGGGAAATTGATGAGTAGGATGGTCCTCCCCAAAAATTGTGCAAGAGAACCGACTCTTCTTTTTTTCTTTTATGCTCCCCTGGTTATTTTGGGTTGGAGCGGTCCCTCACTCAATATTGGATTTTTTCTTCTTGTTCATCTTCTTTCCTCTAGGTTGTTGAGGATTCCTTGGTTGCGTGGATTGCACCAAATTCACATCAAAGGTATAAGTGGGCACCATGACAGTTTGATAAATAGGCGCAACAATGAATGGGTTTGACAAATTGGTCATGTGACTCATCTGATCAACAAGTTGGCCCATAAAGGCATGGGATACAGAACTGACCATGCCATCGACATGGCGCTCTGCGTTTGGTTTTCTTGAATCCGTCGATGGTTAAGGAACATGCGAGATGATATCATAAAGATTTTTAGACTGAGAATAGATCAAATCTAAGTGTTGGGCATGCACGATGGCTTGCTCTTCAGTAGACACCCCTTCCATAGAAATATCCTTAGCGATGGGTGGTAAAAGAGACTTAGTGAACCAATCCATCAAGAGTTGGTCTAGAATTTGGGTCTTAATCATCCTACGTATTTGTCTTCACTCATGTATGTGATCATAAATGCGGGTGGAAGTATCTTGACGCAATGATTTCAAGAGTTATGTTTCTATCTCATACCATATGGGCAATTGGTAATGCGTTAGAAACGACATCACCAAGTCATTAAAACTATTCTTATCTATCCAGGAGTTGGATGAGAACCACAAATTATACGTGATTATATGTGTGGAGGGGTCTTCTCTCGAATTTCCATAAAATTTTGGCATGTTCGATGGGAGATTTGTAGGTATAATCGCCAATGAAGGGTCATGGGAAATGGGGTCATTTTTTAGACATGAGAGATCAGGAAAGTCTAAGGTTTCCAAGAAATGTAAGGACATATGAGAAAATGGATACAGAGAAGAGGATGAAACTCCTTGAGACCTAGATGAACTTTTAGGTCCCCCCATGTTTGTGCTTCTAGAAGGATTAGATGTTCTAGAAAGGTAATTTCCCCTAGGAATGGAAGCATCCCCAGGAGCGTGGTTTCTCCCAAGAACATAAATGCCCCCAAGGGGATTTCCCCTAGGCGTAGGCGTAGACCCTAAAGGAAAAGTGTTCCCAAGGCTAGCCCTAGGGAAGATCCCCCCAGGACTGGATGTATGGATGAAGGGATAACCACCCCGTTGAGCAAAGATTCCCCTAGGGGATGTGCCCCTAGGGAGACATGCACTAACCCATGGAAAATGAAATCCTCCACACACATTACTACCCCCATATTGACTAGGGACAGTCCCAAAACCACTAGGAATGTTCCACCCAAATGGAAAACCAACACTTGACAACACCGAGCCACCCATAGGAATGGTGGAGGTAGAAGGAATTCTACTCCCCATGTTAAACCCAAGACTCGACCCCCCATTAAAAGGAGATCTAGGAGTGGGAATTGTGATATAAGGGATGGTAATAAGAATTCTAGGTATACTGGTAGATGGAAAAGAAGAAACGACTGGAATTCCCCAAATGGAGACACCCATAGAAATGGGAAAATATGGTGTAGGTCCAATGAAACTCGAAGATGGTAAGGTGGACATCACTGGGATTCCCCTAGACACACTCATGGATGGGTTTGATGGCTCAACCACACTGGATGAAACACTTGGGCCTAACATGATGTGGGGGTCGCTGAACAAAGAAAAAGGTTCACTAAAGAACTCCCTAACTTGAACTAGTATGGGGGTATCATAACTAGTCAAAGGAGGGTTAAAGTTGGGTCAAGGACTTTCGTCAACCACTTCCACTTCAACAAGCACACACTCCTCAAACCATAGATGAGACTCTTTGAATTCACAGTCACTTATTTCACACCACTTAAGAGGGGCTCAATCCCTCGTCATTGACCGGACCAACGTGGCGATTAATCCATGGTGAAAATAAAATGTGCCAATCAAAACACAATTCAAGCTAAGGCTGAAATAGACTCGGAACCAAAGAGCACACCCCAATCAATAGGTGCAACAATGAATGGGTTTGACGAAATGGAAACTCGAATGTTGTGAGTTCCAAGGCTCATGCCACGAAGAACCAACGCATCCCTCGCTCAGCTCTTCGAAACTCATCAAATATATAAGGTACATGTGGTGTCGTCGGTTGACATATAGATGACTAGCAACATGTTGCTTGTTGTCCATGTATGATTAGTAACACACTTCAAAAACTCATTGAATCCTAAATTAAGGGTTGTGTTCCAGCTATCATCTTCTACTAAGTTCCTCCTAACACTGTAGGGTGGAAATTAAGAGTAAATATACTTTGAAAGTTGATAATGATATCTTTGATGCATTTATATTAATAAAAAATGTTATAGAACATTTATTAAATGCAATTTTGTCTTCTTAATAAAATAATGATTTATGTTTTTTCGAAAATAAAATAAAGTAAAGGAGCATAAGTTTTATGGGTATAACTAATATAAATTAAATCAAGTGGTCCCCTCATACCCTTATACGATATCCATACATATTTTTATCAATAGTTCAAATTTTTTATTTTTTTCGAAAATAAAATAAAGTAAAAGAACATAAGTTTTATGGGTATAACTAATATAAATTAAATCAAGTGCTCCCCTTATATCCTTATAAGATATCCATGCATATTTTTATCAATAGTTCAAAAATATTAAAAGGGAATGAGTGTGGACCCTGGTATAAATGTGTATATCTGTTTTTATTTATTTAATATCTCTTTATGTACATATGAAGGGATGCGCTAAATGAAATAATAATAAAATATTGTCATAACATAACCCACTTCGCAATCCTATGAGATGAGTAAATATCAACATTATTATAAGAAAAAGTATAAAACCATTATAAAAAAGTTTATTTGCTATGCGATGAGTAAATATTAACATTATTATAAGAAAAGTATTAAACAATTATAAAAAAGTTATGTAAATTATGATAATGCTCGCTTAAGAATAATTTTGATTCCTCTTTTTCAGCAATTATATATAAAATAAAATTCATAATATTATATAGTTTTCGTCAATTATATATAAAATAAAATTTATAATATTATATAGTTTAAATTAAGAAATAAATAAAATTATAATAAAAAGTGGAAATGAATAAATAAAGTTTTTAGAATTAGTTTTGTGGGTTAGTTTGATTAGTTGAGTGAGGTAAAATAAAAATAGAAGATTCCATGATGCCTTGATTTCTTTTGTAAATATTATTTCACTTAAATGAATGTTTTTTTAAATTTAGGTTGTAAAATCAATTGTTTGATTTACTTCATATATTATTTTTTTAATGAAAATAAGTACTTTATAGAGTTTTTTGATGATGATGATGATGATTAACGTTCACTAAGATCTAATTGAACTATCAGACTTTAAGAGGGTAAGTGATTACTTGTGATTCTTTAGAATTTTGTTTCTGTGCTCTAAAAGCATCGAGAGAAACTTTCCAAGATCACCATACTTTTGTTGAGTTAAGAGGTTCGGAAGGTTGGTAGTGTGATCAATATTTTGAAAATGAGATCTAATATGGGTATAGGCTGGACAATCTAAGAGAAAGTGCTTTTCAACTTCAACCTTCTTAGTGTCACAAAGGTGACACACTCTTTCATCCCATGGCGTTTTAGGAATTGACCAACTCCCAGTTTTACTATGGAGCTCGCGAGAATTTGTTGTTATCTTAACAATGCTTATTTTTTTCTTTACATTGAAATATTTTTTTTTAGATTAAATAATAATAATAATAATAATTAATGAATAAGATTTCTTTATTTTGATTTTTTAATGTTTTAAGTTATTGTTTTAAATGGTTAATATGAAATATTACAATGTTATTTGAAAATTAATGGGGTTTCTTTATTTTGATTTTTATGGTTTTCAAGTTGTGTTTTTTAAAGGTTTATATAGAATATTATAATGTTAGGTTGTCATATTATTTTATAAAATAATGTTTTTTTTTTTTTTTAATTATAATTTTTTTTGATAATTATATTAATCCCTGAAAAATGTATATTTTTCTATAATTGATTTTTTAATGAAAAAATGACATTTATTTTTTACAACATCACTTCAAAATTCAAAAAAAGTAATATTAAAAAAAAATCCCTTAAAAACTATGAATCTTCATGTATCTTTTAATAAATATCTTAGAAAATTCTATAGAGCTTTTGTTACATTCACAAACTTGTCATTATATTCTCAACAATTTATTTAACCTTAACATTTATGAATAATATAGCCTTGTAATTTATTTATTTTAATTTATATGTCACATAGAATTTATCACTAACATAAATTACATTTAAAATGTATCTTGCAAAGAGGCCTAATACTTGTAAAGTGGAAGAGCTCCATTAATTATGATGATGTATATGGAATCTCATCATTTGCTATACCCCTACTACTCAAGCTGGACAAACTCTCCACACAAAATAGTAAAAACTTGAAGCTAGAGGACCAACAAATAAATTTGTTGGCAATAACATCTTAAATGAAAAAGTATTAACAAAAGAAAACTAGTTTGATTATTCTTGACTATAAATATAATGATTTTGATTTTTTAATATGTTTAAGTAATTAATATAAATTTTGAACTTTCTTCTATCTAAAATGAATAAATTTTTTTATTATAATTGTAATTGTAGAAATTTTGAAAATTTCAAAATCACATAATTATTATTATTATTATTATTTTTTATTTCACAAAATTTTTTCCTTTTCTCAAAATAGTATTTTTTTTACTGTATTAATTGATATAAACTTTGCACTCTCTTCTATCTAAATGAATAAATTTAAATTTCAAAATCACATTTTTTTTTCATGTCTTTATTTTTTTAATTTCACAAAACTTTAGCCATTTCTCAAAATAGTATTTTTTTTACATGATTGTTTCTATTAATTATTTGTAAAATACTTATTTTTTTTATAATTTATTTTTAATGGAAAAATGTACATGCCATTTTTTTTTATTTTTTTTGTTTTTAGGGAATTTAGAGAAATTCTCCTAGATTCTCTTGCAAATTTTATATTTTTCATATGATTTTTGTGAATTTAGGGAGGATTCTCATAAATTTATTAAATTTGTGTCAATTGGGTTTAGTTTGGATGGTTGGGAGGAATCATTGTTATTCGTCCATGGAGGTTCTATTCTTACAAAAGACATGTTGAACTCATATTGAGTATATTGTTGATCTTGTGGGATGTTGAGCTAGTTCTATACTATTAAACAATTTCTCACTTAAAAAACATAAATTAATTTGTTATCATGATTTAGAAATGAATATTAGATTTTAATAGGTATGAAATTTTAGAGAACAATTTCTCACTAACAACATAAATTAATAAGTTATCATAATTTAAAAATGAATATTATATTTTAATAGGTATGAAATATTGGAGAACAATTTCTCACTATATAAAATATTGGAGAATGACTTCTAATTTTCCCATAAGCTTGTATACATGTTGGGACTTAATAGATATAAAGTATTGGAGAATGACACCTCATTGTCCCATAAGTATGAGTGATTCATTGTTATGAAAAGTTTAAACTTAATTATTTGAAGTTTTTATGGAGCCTATCCACGTAAAGATTTGACTACTAAATTTTATGGAGGTGTGCAGACCCTATTCCCCTTGGATCTGAATTTTTGAGGAGGAAACACATGTTCTTAACCATTAGACCCACTCAAGTTGTACTTATGGTATATTATGTGGTATAGTTTGATTTAATATAATATTCATAAAAAATAATAGTTATAACAATTGAACATAGATAAGATGTATAATATTTATAATTTATTCAAAATTGGGGTGGCAAGTGCGGAGAGAGTCATTATGGATATCAAAGGGATAATCAAATTTTTCTTCACATGGGGACTTGGTATCTTGTCCAACAACCAAGCATAAGCTTATGCCTTATGGCAAAGCTTGGGAGTAGTTGATGGCTCACGTATTCAATCATTGGTTGTGAAAGACTCAAAAGAAATCATCAATCACATGTTACTTAACTCCGAGTCGGTTGATAATTCTTTAGCATCTATTATTGTTTGAGCTAAACAAGAGACGATTAATTTCACCAAAATCGCATTTTACCAGGTTTTGTAGGAGAACAATTATGAAGCAAACGTATTTTCCAACATGACCTCAACTTTTAAAAGGGGGGTTCTTAATGCTAATGGAACCATTAATCAACATCATGTCCATTAATCCATATAGCATTGGACTTCACACTCAACATGGGGATAATTGTTATGAGAAGAGAAGTAAGTCCCTCCTCCACATTCATGCAACTATGAATGCATACAAATTTGAACCAAAGTCTGGTATTTTCCTTGCTTGATGTGGAATTATGGTCAATTAAAAGGAGTGCATCGATGGGAAGCCGAGATCCCAACTCTGTGCAATCTAGTAAGAATTCATGTTAGTCTAAGTAGCACTGTGTTTGGTTTATTGTTTCATGTTTTATGTAAATCTTCATGGGAGCCCCCTCCTTGGTGTCATTCCAGTAAAGGGGGACTCATGAACCCTAAGGTCACCTCAAGTTTGAGCCTCAGAGGAATGCGATGCGCCTTGGTTCTTTTTCTAGTTAGATCATAGTATTTCAATTTACATTTGTATATTAGAAAGTGCCCTCTATTATTCTAGAGCATATGAATCATCCGCATAGTTTGGGACTTGAATGTATGGCAAAGGAATTAGAATTTAGGCAGAATTGAGGACTTGGAACTAGTTGGGGATATTGTTCCTTGTGTAGACCTAATGGATTATAGAGAGCTTCAAGAAATTTGAAGAGTTCTCAAAAACCATGAGGAGCAAATCCAATGCAATAGGACTTCTATTTTTTTATTCATTTCAAAAGTCTATGAGAATGAACACCAGGTCACATCTCAAATAGAAACAATTACGGGGACTCTTGTGGAACATAAGAAACATATAACTGTCCCGGAAGCAGAATGAAATCTTGTCATAAATTTGTTCTAAATTTAGGCAAGGGAGATCAATTTGGGGCTTCTAATCAAAGATTGTCAGTTAATTCAACTCAAGGGGAGCCAAAGGAAGATGAAAGACACTATCTTGTCGAAGACATGGAAATCATAAAACAAGACTCTAACCCTATGAATATAGGCCTGGAAAAAGCAACTAGTTGTCACACCTTCTGTTAAATATCTATTTTTCAAAATTATTAGAATTCTAATTTAAGAAATAATTGGAAATTTTGTATAAAGATATAACATACTCTACTATAGGAATGTAGTCGACATAGTTATTGATGAAAAATATTAAATAGATATATATTCTTTAAAGGAAAGGGTAAAATTGTTTTTAATTGATTAAATATAATGGGGGTATTATTTTTGAGGTTATAAGTGGGGGACGACTTAACATAACTTATAATTTCATGTGATGCATCTTTATGGAGCAAAAAGAAGGTTACGGGTTATGTGGATTTCGAGATAAATAGCATTTAATTGAACTTTTGTCCAAACTATGTTTGGGAAATGATCAAATATTTGTGTTGTTGTGAAACTAGGAGATGGTCGTACTATATGATTTCCCAACCAATTTTTTTTT
>JASDQU010309606.1:16385-29073 GCA_032191745.1 Picea mariana
AATTTCTCACTATATAAAATATTGGAGAATGACTTCTAATTTTCCCATAAGCTTGTATACATGTTGGGACTTAATAGATATAAAGTATTGGAGAATGACACCTCATTGTCCCATAAGTATGAGTGATTCATTGTTATGAAAAGTTTAAACTTAATTATTTGAAGTTTTTATGGAGCCTATCCACGTAAAGATTTGACTACTAAATTTTATGGAGGTGTGCAGACCCTATTCCCCTTGGATCTGAATTTTTGAGGAGGAAACACATGTTCTTAACCATTAGACCCACTCAAGTTGTACTTATGGTATATTATGTGGTATAGTTTGATTTAATATAATATTCATAAAAAATAATAGTTATAACAATTGAACATAGATAAGATGTATAATATTTATAATTTATTCAAAATTGGGGTGGCAAGTGCGGAGAGAGTCATTATGGATATCAAAGGGATAATCAAATTTTTCTTCACATGGGGACTTGGTATCTTGTCCAACAACCAAGCATAAGCTTATGCCTTATGGCAAAGCTTGGGAGTAGTTGATGGCTCACGTATTCAATCATTGGTTGTGAAAGACTCAAAAGAAATCATCAATCACATGTTACTTAACTCCGAGTCGGTTGATAATTCTTTAGCATCTATTATTGTTTGAGCTAAACAAGAGACGATTAATTTCACCAAAATCGCATTTTACCAGGTTTTGTAGGAGAACAATTATGAAGCAAACGTATTTTCCAACATGACCTCAACTTTTAAAAGGGGGGTTCTTAATGCTAATGGAACCATTAATCAACATCATGTCCATTAATCCATATAGCATTGGACTTCACACTCAACATGGGGATAATTGTTATGAGAAGAGAAGTAAGTCCCTCCTCCACATTCATGCAACTATGAATGCATACAAATTTGAACCAAAGTCTGGTATTTTCCTTGCTTGATGTGGAATTATGGTCAATTAAAAGGAGTGCATCGATGGGAAGCCGAGATCCCAACTCTGTGCAATCTAGTAAGAATTCATGTTAGTCTAAGTAGCACTGTGTTTGGTTTATTGTTTCATGTTTTATGTAAATCTTCATGGGAGCCCCCTCCTTGGTGTCATTCCAGTAAAGGGGGACTCATGAACCCTAAGGTCACCTCAAGTTTGAGCCTCAGAGGAATGCGATGCGCCTTGGTTCTTTTTCTAGTTAGATCATAGTATTTCAATTTACATTTGTATATTAGAAAGTGCCCTCTATTATTCTAGAGCATATGAATCATCCGCATAGTTTGGGACTTGAATGTATGGCAAAGGAATTAGAATTTAGGCAGAATTGAGGACTTGGAACTAGTTGGGGATATTGTTCCTTGTGTAGACCTAATGGATTATAGAGAGCTTCAAGAAATTTGAAGAGTTCTCAAAAACCATGAGGAGCAAATCCAATGCAATAGGACTTCTATTTTTTTATTCATTTCAAAAGTCTATGAGAATGAACACCAGGTCACATCTCAAATAGAAACAATTACGGGGACTCTTGTGGAACATAAGAAACATATAACTGTCCCGGAAGCAGAATGAAATCTTGTCATAAATTTGTTCTAAATTTAGGCAAGGGAGATCAATTTGGGGCTTCTAATCAAAGATTGTCAGTTAATTCAACTCAAGGGGAGCCAAAGGAAGATGAAAGACACTATCTTGTCGAAGACATGGAAATCATAAAACAAGACTCTAACCCTATGAATATAGGCCTGGAAAAAGCAACTAGTTGTCACACCTTCTGTTAAATATCTATTTTTCAAAATTATTAGAATTCTAATTTAAGAAATAATTGGAAATTTTGTATAAAGATATAACATACTCTACTATAGGAATGTAGTCGACATAGTTATTGATGAAAAATATTAAATAGATATATATTCTTTAAAGGAAAGGGTAAAATTGTTTTTAATTGATTAAATATAATGGGGGTATTATTTTTGAGGTTATAAGTGGGGGACGACTTAACATAACTTATAATTTCATGTGATGCATCTTTATGGAGCAAAAAGAAGGTTACGGGTTATGTGGATTTCGAGATAAATAGCATTTAATTGAACTTTTGTCCAAACTATGTTTGGGAAATGATCAAATATTTGTGTTGTTGTGAAACTAGGAGATGGTCGTACTATATGATTTCCCAACCAATTTTTTTTTTGCTTAAAATTAATTATATGCATACATATACACCAATTTAGAATTATTTTATATTATTCAATATTTTCATTATAAAAATAATATATTAATTTTTTTTAATATTTTTTAATTTTAAAATTAAATTAAATTTATATTATAAATATGTAACTAAATATTTATTATTTGAAAAAATATAATTTATCATACATGATCTATGATTTTTACGAAGAAAACACATATTTTTAATCATTAAACTTATTCAAATTATATGATTATTAATTTCTCATATTGAAGCATTGCTAAAATTAAATTTGTGACAATTGCTCGACTTCTTGAGAGATGTCATGTGTAGTGTGAGTAGAGACATGCAATGTGCACTCCATGCACTTAACAATCACAAAGTTACGAGAGTTGGTCATGACGTAGTTGGTTGAGCATCCATCTTTTGCTCTCCATCTTCAAGTCTAAGAAACCACCAAATCTAACAGTTGGCCGAATCTATATTCCTTGTTCCCCAACTAAATTTAACTGCAGATAAGCATTTGAATAGTCAACGGCAAAGAGACGCGTAATCCGCTTCAACTAAATTTAACTACAGATAAGCATTTGAGTAAGCAACGGCTAAAAAATGAGTAATCAATTAATTAAAAAGGAAAATAATTTAACTGCAGATAAGCAGTTGAAAGTCAACGGCTAAAAAATGAGTAATCAATTAATTAAAAAGGAAAATAATCACGCCCGGTGGGACTCGAACCCACAATCGCCTGATTAGAAGTCAGACGCCTTATCCATTAGGCCACGGGCGCGGGTTGCTTGGCTTTTCGTTTATATATTTATTCTATATATAGGCATAAAATCAATAAATAAACATCGAATACCTTCTAATATCACGGAAAGGCTATTCCTCCATTTCTATGTTGAGGAAATTTTCATTCGTGTAAGAATATTTTATTAGTTGTAGGCTAAACATTTTACAAAGTGACAATTTTTTTCGAGGATATTTGTTTGAAAATCTGGTGATAAATTGTTGAAATCGTAGATTTCAGTGATTAATTTTGTATAATCCTAGTGTCTTATGGGGTTTCAGCATGTTGATTCTATTTCTGCATTCAAAAATGAATTTTGAATAACAAAAAATAGTGATTCGTATAAATTTATATCGCCCGATGCGAAAAAACCATTTCGTAGAACAACTAACCAATGCCATTTTATTCACTTATCACAGTATTCAACATAATGCCATTGTGTTAATGTGTTTAACATGACATAATATATATGGATACGAAGAGGGAAGTTTACCGTGAGGTTAACTTCTATTTATCAAATAGTCACATTCAGTGGTAACGTTAGGTGTGGTTATAAAAATATTCAATAGGTATTGTAGTATGTTATAACTTGGTTTTGATGTGAAGTTTTTACCCTTATCACTTTTCAACATCTCCATGTTTTGAAATATATAGATTTTCATAGTTCCTTGTAATGTTGTTTGTAATTTTGGAAAGAAACTATGTAAGGAGTTTAGGACATTTCAAAAATTCCTTATACAATTTATTTCTAGAATTACAAAAAACATCTTCATGTTTGATTTTTTTTTTTAGTTTCAACGAGCGGTTTAAATTATTTGAATTCATAAAAAGTTTATGATTTTTTGAGTAATTATTAATGAAGGTAATACAACACCAAGCATCACCATGTATAAGTTTATATGTGTCTACATTGTTTATATGTGTCTACATTGTTTGTTTGAATCACATATAATAGATCAATTTCCCACTCCATAAATTGATACATAGCTTTTATTATATTTTTTTTCATATTGCAACTTTGAATGAAAATATGATTTTTCATCATAGTTTCTCTAATCATCAATCCTACATATTATGTTCTTCTTAGGTATTCACAACAATCGTTGAGCACCAATGTGCCTTATGTTATCACCAATACTTGTCACGGGCAAAACGGTATCCAGGTCTGCGGCTTGCGCAAGAAGCGTCCAAGCACAACACACAGAAAAGCTCATTTTGGGCTTAAAATACAAGCAAGTGGGCGGCTTCAGTGTTCAATGACAAAGATACATTAAGCAGACCGGATCGACAACCATCGGGCAATCACAATCATAGAGTTACACGAGGAATAGCGTCAGGCAGAGTCACGATTTCGCAAGTCAGAAAGGTCAAAGGGAAGAGTTACGAGGATTCAAGAAGTATGAAATCGCGAAATAATCTGAGCCGTCCTTCTCAGCAGGATGCATGGCACACGATTAAGCATTTCACGATTTCGCGGATCGAAGAAGTCAAGGAGAAAAATCATCAGATCTCGCGAAAAGATCGCAGCCGTTGATCAATGGAGAGATCTGGATTGTTGGGTCAACTTTTCGCGATTTCATGAGTCGGGAAAGTAGGAGGGTGAGTCCTGAAAACTCGCGACATGCGAAATCGCGAAATGATCTGAACCGTCCTTCTTAGTAGGACTCATGGCACACGATTAAGCATTTCATGATTTCGGGGAATGGAACAGTCAAGGGGCCGAGTCGTGAGGATTCATGAAGTGCGAAATCGTGAAATGATCAGAGTTGTTCGATCAAAGAGGGGTGTGTGTCAGCTGATCCGAGCGTCGCGATTTCACGACTCGGGGTTTCGAGCATGGAGCACAACGCAAACTCCCGGCACGCGAAATCGCGAAGCACTTGAAGTTTGGGCCCATGGTCATAGCCCCTGGCCCTATGGTGTGTGGGTCCGAGAAGAAGATTAGCACCTGTCGCATGGAGATGGTGACGTGGGGTCTTTAGGGAAGCAATCTTGGTCGTCAATTTCAAAGAATATTCGAACGTCGATCTGAATTTGACCATTTTGCGATTTCGGGCATCGCGATGTTGTGAATCAAAGGGAGTGAGAACTCCCAATATGCGAAGTCCCAAAATTCCAATTCTTTTATCCTGAGGTCACGGTCCGTGGTCGCATGGGGCGATGGAAAGGAGCTATGCAAAGGTTGGAGTGCCCGAATTTATTGTAGAGAAAGAACGGTGTGGCCTCGAGCCACCAAGATTGACTCAAAGAAGTTGTGTGCTCACCTAGAGCATTCATGAGTGTTAGGGCTCATCCTGATCCCAATGAAAGTTAGTTAATGGTGGTGGGAGAGGTATTTGAAACCTCGTTTCATCCCCTAAATGAAAATCATGGAGGAGCCGACCATGGAGGCATGCTGTCAATTCAAGGTCCCCCTATCAATGGCTTTCCTGCAAAGCCCATACTATCTAAAATTTGCATCTGACAGAAGAATGCAAGTGCAATCAGGCAGAAGAAAACGAAGACACCAAGCATTGAATGTAATGGCCAAAGTGTGTTTCTGAAGGGGGCAGTTGCTCTGAGTATATATACTCAGTTTTTGTATTTTGTAATGGTCGATGGTAGAGCAATGCTCCCATATTGTAAAGTTTTAATGAACACTCTGGTTCTCTGGTTATGTATACGCATTTGAGACTTCTTGTTATATGACAGTCAACTTTATTACGCCATCTTATTTCCCTCTAATACTGAAAGAGGTCATGAGTGACTGATTCACATGAATTATTGTGACTGTATTATGATGAATGCTTGATCATAGTGTTGTTATAATTCCTTTCAGTTTCTTTGAAATTTGAATTCAAGAAGACCTTGGATTTAAGTTTTTCTTTTTTAGGCTACCGGAAAGCCTAATGTTCACGACAGACCTCTACATTCTTTGTTGAAGTCTTCCTCCTACTCACCTTTACTACAACCTACTGACTGAAGTTCAACTAAGTCCTCACCTGCTTGTGTATGCTAGTCTAGTTTTCTGAGTTAAAACGATATCATCTCGAGTCTGCGCCCATTTGACCCTTTTACAACCAATCTGTGACATAAACTCGGATGGGTATCAGGCTTACCTCTGTCGTAATCCAGAGGTGACTTCTGGTGCTAACACCTTAATTGCCTCTATAAATAATGAACTTGTCACTGACTTCATTTTATCTCACCCACAATTCTACTTAAATGATCTATCATTAAAGTCAATTAACTTCACAACTTTAATTTTGATTTTGACATGAATGTCAATATTTGGAAAATGGTTGAAATGATCAATGTCGTAGTCTAAACGTTCTATGAATTTGTCCTTCTTTAGCGGCCCAAAATAACGTGAAGGGATATCGATTGTTTTAACCTAAAATTTGGCAAGAATAACTTTGGATGGATAGAATTGCAAATATCAAATGTTAACATTGCGTAATTTAGTTGTAATAAGGGTATTCAAGGGTGTTGAATATGTACTTACATTAAATACAACAATTTTTGAAGAATGTGGTCAGTACCTATAGAAGAGATCTAGCTAGTTGAAGAACTAACATAGCTTGCAAAATAGAGAAGACGAGAGAAAAATTGGGGAGAAAAGAATGAGAAAATGTATTAACCAAATGAATGAATGATAATTTACACAGGCAGTTACTGGAGTTAACTGCCACCTAGTCCTAGTTAACTAGTCATACAGTCTTCAGAGTCTCACGTGTGGAAGTGAGAGAAGCACATGCAACTATTGGTGATAAAACCGAGGTTTCCATGCATGAGTGACTTCCACTAGTCTAACTAAGTGTAATTGGCTCTAAACCGAAGAGAATATTATCCTAGAATGTAGGAGAGGTTCCTAAAAAATAGGAGACCCTCAATAATGACGAATAAACATAGGAAAACAAGGAAAAAATATCCTAGGTGTGTGTAATATCTCTAACAATTTTATCAATAAAAAATTGCAATTTTGGCAAAGATTGAACAACTAGATTTGATACCCCGCATGGGGTGCCACATAGCACACAAGGGCCACATAACCCCAGCCCGAGCCAAGCCATAAATATGGCAGGCTGGCTCCCATCCCCTCTCCATTAATAATGGGAGCTCGCCTTAACTACCTGCCAAGAGTCGAAGGACGGCTCCCTCGCGTGAGCAGAGTGACGACAAGGAAATTCAATGGATGGGGGGCGATAATGGGAGCAGTCATGTCACTCCTCCTCAATATCATCCAACATTGCACCAACCTTCACCATTTCGCCCTCGACCTGCACCATGCATGCAACTCAGTGCTCTGGTGCAACCACTGCAGAACCTTTTGCAAGCTTGCCATCGCTATTACCTTTTCGATGCCATGGGAGAGAGGCAGGTCATGTCGCGGCCCTTCCTGGCACAGTTTGGCAGTGCGATAGAGGATGCAATAGATGCTAGAGCGGGCATTGTCCATACCCCACACTCAACGAATTCAGGCAACTCGCAGAGGAGGGATGGTCAGGATGCCTCCAATGGATTACGTGGAGGAAGAAATCTCAGAGGAACCCATTCAGATTCCTCTGGAGTCCCTTCTCTTCACTGTGCCAAAGAATTGGCAACCCCCAAGCGATTTCTTCGTGGAAGACACTAAGCCATCCACGACGGCTCATCATGACACCAACACCATTAAGGAGGAGGTAGAAGAGGATCACATCTGCATCGTCGAGGAGGAATTCCTAGAGGAATTCCTCTACATGGCCTCTCAGGATGCTCTACTTTCAGAAGGCTACGATCTTTCCAGCGTCGCAGCAAAGGACGGGGACCCAGGGAAAGAGGAAGGTGCACAGGGATGGTGCGCAACGACGAAGCACAAGGATGGAGCACAGGATGGAGTGCAAGCTACTACACACGAGGCTGTGGAGGGTCTAAGTGGCACGACGATGGAAGGTGGTGAGGTCCTTGCTCCACCTCCTATCTCGATTGTATCGGAACCATGGCGTGCCCCCCCACCCTTCTTCCACTCGAAACATTTGGAATTAGTGTTTGATCTGAGGAGCCAGATGGAAGATCAGGTTCACTGTGACACACTCATGCACCAATGCATCGATATTTTGTATGAATCATTCTCCAATGCACCAACGCGGCAAAAATGTCCGACGTGTGCAAGATCTTTCACCCTGCCGACTCGGAATGGACCGCACAATAGAGNTGTCTTTGTCTTTTTATTTAAAAAAAAAAACAACTAGATTTGATGACAAACCAAAAAAATTCAAATTCATAGAATGCTTAGTCTTTTTCATTATCAATAATCAATACAAAGTGCATTCCCACACTTCCTCTGCAAAATGTTGTTCTTTCTTCTACAACAAACATCTACCTTGTTTTGTCAAACATTAAAATTATCAACACCCTTAATCCTCCTACTAACCATCAATAAGTTCTTTTGCATTCCAATCACATATAAAACATCACCAAACCATCTCACCTATACAAATTTAAGTTTAATATAAACATTACCTCGTCCTTCAACATTAACACTTGCATTATTGTCCATGAATACCTTTCCTCCCAACTTCTTATAATATGCAAACCTTCCAAACCTTCCACTCATGATAAGGCATCATGTGATAAACAAAGCCTAAGGGCATCCACAAAATGTATTTTGACTCTTCAACCAATGCACATGTCAACACAAAACATTCCCTCATTATCCTTTGGGTCTCAAAACCATCTTCCATTACATCTACCTACATTGATTTCTCTCTTCCCTTTTATTTTTGCTTCATGTAAGGACACACATACTTCTCATGTCTCAACAATTTTAGTATATGCTCTTGTTTATTTTACTCAACAAATCTAACCACTGAGCATTGATATATGAGTACAATACCAAGTTACTATTCAACCATTCTAAGGTTTACATTCGTCTATCTTCTCGTAGCCATTGACTTGTTAATTTTTTCAAACTCTAATGACTTTAACATATTCTCCATAATCATCTCCTTCCTTAAACTAAGGTAAACTCTATTAACTTTAACATAGTTCTCCATGATCATCTCCTTCCTCAAACAAAGATAGTCTATCTAATATGATGTTGACAACAAGGTAAAAGCTTCCATGGCATATAGAGTAGGACTAATTATAGGTTGTTACATTTGCAAAGGAAGCCAGTGTGCAAAATATTGCCCTCAAAGAAATAGTACTAAAATTATGAAGTTGTTGTTAAGACACCACACAAAATCTATATAATGCTAAATAATCGATCTCCTTCCTTAAACTAAGGTAAACTCTATTAACTTTAACATAGTTCTCCATGATCATCTCCTTCCTCAAACAAAGATAGTTTATCTAATATGATGTTGACAACAAGGTAAAAGCTTCCATGGCATATAGAGTAGGACTAATTATAGGTTGTTACATTTGCAAAGGAAACCAGTGTGCAAAATATTGCCCTCAAAGAAATAGTACTAAAATTATGGAGTTGTTGTTAAGACACCACACAAAATCTATATAATGCTAAATAATCGATAAGAATTAGGGCATTATTGAACTACATGGTAAGTATTTTATAATTTTATAATGAGTCTATACTTGTTGAGTTACATGGTAAGTTTTATTTTATTTTATTTTACAATGAGTATATAATAGACCCTAGAGCCACTAACACTTTTATTTCACCTATAATTGTAGAAAAATGTATAAACTTCCCATAACTAGAATGAAGACACATGAAAAGTACAATTAAATTCTAGATACGAATAGGTCGTTGACTTGAAAAAGATATATGAAAAGTAAAATTAAATTCTAGATTAGAATACAAAGTAAAAAATATTGTTGGAGAATTGCCAGCTTGAAAAAGATAGCATACCTATTTTGTGGAATTTCCATGTACTTAATTTGGTACATATGAAGTCGTTATTATTCCAAAGTCAACTTATTCTTAATTTAGATTATTACAAAAACAACCACAGGAAAACCCCGAAGAAAAACATGTTGGTTGGAGAGGCATGGATTTTCAATAAATTGTCAAATCAAGAGAGTATAATTTTTATTTAAAAATTACTTGGGAAGATTAATATATATATATGCAAAGACTTTTGAAATCAAGATTATATAAAAATTAATTGACTGGAAAGACTTTTGAAGCCTTGAAATTTATATATGTGAGACAAATCACTACACTGCAAAGAAAAATATGTAAAAGTGATGTAAACTTAATATGTAAAAGTGATGTAAACTTTAGGTTTTGAAGTTGAAATACTTGGAAGAAGAAAGTGCAATAATGGATGATCATTTAATAATATGTGTTTTTGATGAACTACTCATATTACCTTTACCTTTACGTAAGAAGTTTGATTTTACTATGGAGCTAGTACTTAATCAAAGATTGTATCGAAGGTTCTTTATAGGACGACCACTCCAAAGTTAATGAAAGTGAAATGACAATTTCAAGAATTGTTGGAAAGGGTTAATTATGGGAAAATTTATATGAATTGGTTGCTCATTGAAAATAAGGTTGATATGATGAGGTGTTATTTTGAGTACTTGCAATTTAACAAAATAAGATTAATATGATGAGGTGTTGTTTTGAGTATTTGTAATTTAACAAGGTGATAATAAAAAATAAATACTCATTGTCAAAGATTAAAAATTAGTGTTTTATTTGACCAATTTGGAAGAGTAATGATGTTTTTAAAGATTGACCTAAGATTGAGACAACATCAACTCGGGATTACATAAAAAGACATTCATAAGGTTTCCTTCAATTTCATCGATAGGTATTTTGATTTTATGATAATTCCTTCAAGTTATCAAATGCCTTGATCAGACATTTTATATATTTAATGAACAAATTGGTTAAGAAACATTTGCATAAAATTGCAGACTCATAAAGAATGGTAGCAATCACATAACAAATCATTGAGTATAACAATCACATACCAAACCATTGAGTATATAAGGAATGGTTTTCTCAACTTGCATGAGCATTAATTTACCAAAAGACATGTAATGAAAATGCACTATGCCATTTCATTGGATTTATTTAGTGTAGTTTATACATAATGAGGAACCTTAGCATTCTTGTTTAATTATATTGTTATGTGTTAGCCGTTATTTTTGTGATGCAATCCATATAAAGGTGGTGATCATTGGTTATTTTCCTAGTTGCCACTTTTTTTTTGTCCAATGTTGTTCCTATTTTCTTCCTTCCCAATGCCCATAATAAGGCTATAGGCTTGTCCCAATTTGTACCTATCTACCCCTTCCATTCCCCACCTAAAAATATTTTCTCCTCTTTTCAAAACCTTTTTTTGTTGGAGCATTTTTAAAAATTGTTTCTTAATTTTAGCCTAATTTATTAGGGTCATTGCAAGTGGTGTTTCTAAGTTCTTTCATTGATAATAATGTTCCAATAATCTTTCCTTTATTTTTTGATAATGCTCTACCATATGCCAGCCCCTTTGATCAATCATTTTATTATACTAGAAGTTCATTACTAATTAAAACATATTTTTAGTATCAATAGCCTTCACAAAAGTGTCCCTACCTATGCCTTCCATTCCCACACAAGAATAGTTTCTCCTCTTTTTGAAACCTTTCTTTGTTGGAGCATGTTTGAAAGTTGTATTTTAATTTTTGCCTAATATCTGCTGGCCATCGAGAGTGGTGCTTCTAGTTTTCTTTGATAACTACATTTTTGAATCATTTTTTTTCTAGATAATTCTCTATCATGTACCATCTCATTTGATCAAACAATTCATTTTCTTATCTTAGAAATTCATTACTAATTAAAACATATTTTTAATATCAAGAGCGTTCCCAAAATAAAGTCATATTTCCATTCTTAAAATCCTACAAATATGAGTTTTGCACCACTCTTTATTATTTATAATATTATTTGATATCAATATTTTTTTAAACTATTTTCACAACTTAAAAATATTTATATATATATATATATATATTGTATCCTTTTTTACTAAACCTGACTACCTAAAACAATTATTAAAATAAAACTAAAGTCCTTTATTTCTTTCCCAAGCCCGGTAAAGTTTCTTGTATACAAAATGCTTTATATGATAACGGTGACAATTAATTTCTAACTTGTTAGAAACCATAAAAAATCAATTACTTATAACCTTTTAAGCTATTTAATAACCTTGCCATGAGATACTTAGTACTTTTAAATCATTTAATGGCTTTGACATGAGATTATTTAATAACCTTGACATGAGATACTTGATACTTATAACCTTTTAAGCTATTTAATAACCTTGCCATGAGATACTTAATACTTTTAAATCATTTAATGGCTTTGACATGAGATTATTTAATAACCTTGACATGGAAATACTTGATTTTGATGGCTTTGACATGAGATACTACTACATTGAGATGAGGATTTTTTTTTTCCATCCTGGTAAAATTTTTTGAGAGCCCTGTTTTATGAGTCGATAAGATTTTATAGAAGTCAATCTACTTGTAATCTTTGAAGTTATTTGTTGACCTTGACATGAGATACTTGATACTCTTAAGTAATTGGATGGTCTTGGCATGAAATACTTGTATACTTAATGTATTGAGATAAGGATTGGTTTTTATTTTTCAAAGTTTTTTTGAAAGCCCGATTCATGAGTGGGTAAGATTTTGGATAAGATATCCTTTCAAATTTATTATGAGTTTTTTTTAAAAGCTAAAATTTTAGACTTATCATCCTTGACCTCAATGGAATTAACTCTTGTGAAGGAGGAGGAGTCATCTCCGAA